>OMOT01038535.1:0-24670 GCA_900312575.1 Acanthochaenus luetkenii
AAGCAGATAATCATAAGAGAATTGCATTCAAATGTTTACTTTTTAAATAAAAATGGAAATCTTGTAAGCTCATTGGGAGGGTGGTGGTGCATTGTTTTGTTATTTAAATATATTGGTAAGTACTGGTGTTCATGATGACATCTATCTTAACAGATGCTCCAGGACCTGTAGAATTTTCCATATTTAATAAAGACCACCTGCCATATTTAAAAATGCATGGCATCTGGTCTTAAGATAATGTCTTTCCATGCACATTATATAATTTGAGTGAATAAGGGAGGTGGGTAGTTGTTTGCAGGAATAAAAAGCTGATGGCGGACAAATAATAACTATATTTCAGCTCCTCCAAGAGGTATGGTTGTATCACATGTCTGTCTTCTGTTCTTAGTGCAACATTTTTACTCTCCTCAACTTGTGCAGGAAACACCTTAAATCTATTGTTAAAAAGCTAATTGAATAAAATGTTTGGATATTCTAAGCATTACAGGAGAATATTTTATTTCCTTTACCTTCCAGTGAGGGGGCAGGCACAAGGGACCCAGCTTCCATATCCAACAGAGGCTGAATAATGTCCATGTCAAACACACCATTCTTCTGCCACAGGTTCAGGACACGCAGTATTTTGCTCTGAAAAGATGCAATACCATAGTTGAGACATTTGTCATCACTGTTCAGTTATCCTATAATTTCAACATCAAAAGCATATACATAAAGAGTACCTTATCATCCTCAGGACAGCTGTAAAGATTTTGGAAAGTATCTGTGAAGTTCTTCAAGAACCTGGGTCCAAATACATCCTTGTCAACACCAAACTGATGGCGTGACTGTCGAACAATGGAGTCAACCACATACAAACCAGGGACTTTTAATTCTGGCTTGCACTAATGGAAATGACGAAATGAAAACAATTATAGTTTATTCCCATTGTTTCATGAGATATTGCATTTGTACACTGCATGTTGAACTCTTAAGTGTAATATATGGCAACAGGCCCTACGGTACATACCTTCTTGATGAACTTTTCTACAATCTGGACAACATGTTTGTAAAGCTAATAAAAGAGAAAAATTTACATCAGTCACATTATTTGGTATTTTTCAGTCCAATAAGTAGGTCTACTGAAAAATTAACTTGCAAACTTTCATGTAGACCTATTTACATGCATGTCAGATGAAAACAATGAACTTTGGAGGTCTCCAAAATGTCTCGTCCCCCATCACCTTAACCAGTCTCTCTCAGCTTATTGTCACCCCTGGAAATATCCCTTGCAAAAACTTCCAATAGCGAGATCAGACTCTAAGGAGCCACGGTACTAAATGGTTTAACTGCTCAGTCATTTACAGCTTTCAAAAGGTATGTCTGGGCAATTGCGATGCCATTTCTGAATTGGAAACTAGAGGTTATTGCAATTCGATTTGTGCCTCTGACTACATAATAACTTATCACCTTCTGTTGCCAAGTAACCTAAAGATTGAATAATTATTTCTAGTGGTGGTTGATAGTAATTTGAAAACAATCAAAACCCACTCTACTTCATTTGACCAGTTAAGGAACAAATAGCACACAAATTCCAAGAGGTTGTTATTAGCTAGAGAATATAAACTGAAACACATGGGCCTATATTTCAAATGTATTGTGTTGTGTTGATCATATTTAAGCCAAACTTTTGACATATGAAGTAATTAATATTTGCAGCCTACATGCTTCATCCAACAACTAAGAAATGAATTAGGAAAATTAAGATAATTGCTTGTTGTTGGTTAAAATTCACCATTCTGTATGAGCTACAAATAGATTGTTAGTAGACACCCCTTCATTTTAAGGGTTGTGATCATACAATATAGGTTGTGTGTACATGTGGCCTCACGTGTACAGCATTGTGTTCAACAACAAATAAATCGCAAATAGGAACTCTTTGGTGAATATATGACGTTAAGTTTGAGCTTACGCATCTTTCTAATCAAATCTGCGCAAGCTCGTGATTCTTGCATGAAGACCAATAGCAACAACAACAAAAAGAGGGGCTTAGAATTTTGAGGGGTATTGGGTTATTTACTGCATATTATACAAATCAGTCTGTCAAATTGAAAATCCCAATGTGAATCATGATAGCATTTAATCCCGACCCAGCTAAATCAAAAGATATTAGTGATCCCAACTCCTTTAGTAACAGCCACATCTTCTAGGCCATAATATCACAATCAAAATGATACAGTATTCACTTTACCTTGATAGCTTTTATAGCAGATTTTGTTACAGACATCATCTTAGCACGGGATATCGGAGGCTTCATGTCAATCATGGAGAACAACTGATACATTTAGGAAAAAATAATTGGTTTCAGTTTCCTTTGTAAAACATTTTGGCATGCAACATTGAAAAACAACACTTAAAACATAATAGTCAAAATGGACATCACTAGTCTGAGATACTGTTCATATCTAGCCAGCTACAGCCATACAGCTATTCCATCATGAGATGATCGAAAGTTCCATAATAGCAAAGACTGTCAGACTGACAATAGTTAAACAGCAGATCCCTTAAACAGAAGTTTGTTTATTGATACACAACCGTTTGTATTTTATGGTTTTTCTTATATTTTAATTACATCAATCTAACCTAGAGGTATCAAGCAATTACAATAATTAGCTCTGAACACATCATAAGACCTGTATCAAGAATGAAACTGCAAGTGTACCACCCTATCACACCAGCAGTGACAACGTAGTTAGGTATTTCCCCCAAGTGAACACGAGGCATAAACACAAACACGGTCTAAGCCGCGTCCTTAGTTGGCAACAATCAAATACCGTGTAATTAACTCACACTAACTAACTCGTGCTGGGTTAGTAAAGGAAACTAGTTTCACCCACACGCAATCAGAACAAGTCAAACCGGTTTAACGTTAGCAGCAGCGCTAGCTTCCAGACGATTTTATGTCAAATTGATGGCACACAACTGTTGTTTACGGGCCTGGTCTTCATCCCGCAGTTAACTTAACCTATGCATTTGACAGCGACAGTCCCACATCGTCTGAGGTCAACCGTAGTTAATGTTGTGGGCGGAAGTGGTGTAGGCCTGGGCCCTGTACGGTATTCGTTGACCGCGACTCACTGGCTAGCAACAGTCCAAACACATTTAAAACCAACCTCACCCACTGCGTCAAACTGAACTGCCAAAAGATGAGCCTACTCACCAGTTTATCTGCCAAACGTTAGCAATTAAATATTGCTAGCTACAACAACAGACATTAGCAATCTAGGTTAGCTATTTGGGCTAACAGTAGACGTTAGCAAACTTTACCTCCATGTTGAACGCGTTTACCGCATCCATAATTGTTCGTTATGATACGGAAATCAAATCCACGAATTTGTATATTTCCTTATTCTCTCCAAGCATAACTTGATGTAGCTATCTCGCTACATAGTACACTAACTACGTCGAAATTCGCTAACGAAATCAGACTACGTTGCAACTGCCAAAGCCCTGATATGCTAACAGTCCGTGTGTGCTCGCCAGCGTCAGTTGCGTCATAGGGCAATGCTGCCTTCAATTACTGTCGTAAATATAGAAACTAAGAGTAGAGCGCACAAGAACGACCCAATAAAATGGTAAATTTTAGGAAATGGGAATTTTCATTATAACACAGTTGTAGGGATGTGTATTGAAGTAAAAACTAGCGAAGAACATGGACGCAGTGTCAACAAAGAATGGCTAAATTAAAGGCCGTCAGTAGTAAACTAGTTGTCCACCTTACAGTCCGCAAAGGGCCGTTATCACAGTGACCACTTTGGTACAGACCAGAAATTGGTTTGTGTGTAATTTGGTCCAAATTAACCTTTGTTTTTAACAGAAAGCCATAGCATAGCATCTAACTTTTCCATTAAATGCCACTGCAGCAGCACAAAGTTGCTCGGTACCTCTTGATTTCTAAAAGAAAACAACAGACTCCAAAACTCCAATACTTAGTTTTGACCGTTTTGATATAATTTCCGACCAAACTTGGTCACGACTGGTGGAATGCGAAACCTTACGAGGAGCACCTGAAGGCCACACGAAAGCGTACTAGTGCGTGCCCGTGCGTGCCTGTTCCTTCTGGAGCATTTCCACTGTTCAAGCTAAATCCAGCCAGCTATAGTCACCATTTTCTGCCTTCTGCGGGTGCTTCCGCGGAGTTCAGGCGGGGCTTTGTCGGTGCTTCCAGGCAGGTCTTCGCCATGGCCGGCATTAGCCGCCAGTACTGGTCTATGGGCGAAACAAAAGCCTTGCTAAACCTATGGGCTGACAGGAACGTGCAGCAACAAATGGAGGGCGTCTGTCGCAATGAAGAAGTAATCCAGTTCATGGTAGACGAGTTGGCCAAGTTGGGGATCCAACGCACAACTACCCAGGTTAGGGAAAAGCTGAAAAAGATGAGGCATCTGTATAAGACGGTCAAGAGGGACGGACGGAAGAATTTCCCCTTTTTCGACTTAATGGACGGTGTGCTCGGCGGACGAGGAGGAGAGGCGCCGTTGGAGGCGGAGACCTGCGACTCGCCCAAGTATCTCGACAGGTCTCTGACCCAGCCAGGAGGTGACGAAGCCGCTTCTTTTACTACGCCTTTCGGTCAAAACGAGTCGGAAGTAAATGACCCCGAGTTGCTCTCTGGCTTTCGGAGAAGGAGTGCGAGCCGAACCGGTCGACGACATTTCCCGACAGGCCAATGAAAGTGTTGAAAGTTACCAACTGCCGCCACGGCTTAAGCTAGCTGTATCTCCACAGCGGGGCTAATGGCACCGCGAGGCCCGGTCGGCGCTTGAAGCCCCGCGCTGGGCCAGAGGAAGCCCCGCTAGAGAGTCGGGCTTCTCTGTGGCAGTGAGGCACCTGGACATTTGTCAGCGGGTTTGATTTAACCGACGACGAATCAGAATCGGCTTTATTGGCCACGTATGTACACATGCAATGAATTTGACTCCGGTTAGCATTGCTCTCAATGTTCTCACAGAATAATAAAAAATAACATTTATAAACACAATGTAAAGGAAAGTATGTATACAGAGACTAAAACAAAACAATCAACAACAACAACAAAAGCCAGGGCAAACACAGGGTAGTGGATTGACCGGATTACATTTAAACCAATTAACGGCTATGTGCAATAATAAGTGCAATGTAAAGTGTGTCAAGAAATAAATACATTGAATGTCTATGTGCAAAACTGTAAGTCAAATATTGCAGTTTTGAAGCGAAATACTGTTATTGCACAGTTTAGGTCTTTCGCATTAGGGTAGAGTGTGAGTGCGGTGTTGAAGGACTCGAAATCTAAATGACACACAAAAACCAGACGAATAAGCGAGAGCGCAGTACCGAGGCAGCCGTACGGGGCGCCATTTTGCCGCTATACACATTTTTGTGTGTATTATTACAGACAAATCGCACTCCGTAGAGAGCGGCGCAACTTCTGCGGTTAGAAGAGGGACGCATCTTATGCTTCCTAGGATCAGATCTGGTAGGTCAAAACACAGGGCTTTTCCAGACCTGATGTTTCAGTGGGGGTCCCTTGAAAAAATCGATATCCAAACAAAATGAAAGTGATAATATACAATATTTTAAATGGACAACAACAAAAAAGCGTTCGACAGCTCTTGACTCCACAGAAGCCACCGCCTCCCCGACTTGTCATTGACCTGCAAAAAAGGGCCTGATTTAAAAATTGCGAACGATATATTTTCAACGTTTGGTTCACAGGAATTGTCAGACCTCGATATGGGATATCCTGCAAAAAGAGAAGCTTGGGAATCCCTGTCATACAATTGATGAATTAGAAAGGCAAATACAAATAATAAAACGTGCAAATGTTTGACAGCTGCTGTGTGCTTGCAGAGACCCGTAAGCGGAGGTCTGAGAGTGACACTACAAAGGAGTTCCTCAACGCTGTGACAGAGTGCCACAGGCAGTGGTTGGAGAAGGAGCAGGAGCTGAGGAGAGAAGAATGGGAGAGGGAGGCCAAGTTGAGGCGTGAAGAGATGCAGCAGGAGATGGCTTTGAGACGGGAAGAGGGGGAGAGGGAGGAGCGGCTGAGGCGCGAGGAGATGGAAGCTCGAAGCAAGGACAATGGGCTGCTAACCTCCTGCCTGGTGCAAATTGCAAAGCTTATTGCAAAGGACCATGCCACTTTTTGATGGCGTTACTACGCCAAATAGGTATTGGACACTTTCTTTTGAGAACTGTGCCGTTTTAGTGGGTATGTCTTCCTCCCCACTGGTGTGCAGAGCTAAGACCTTTTTGTCTCTAAAGAGCATATTCTCACTCAGTTCATCAAACTAGCAGGCTGCACTTGCACAACTAACATTCTTCTGAACGCCATTGCATCACGTTTGTTAAGTTGAAATTATGTATTTTCTGTTTACTTTCAACTGTAAAGGAAAACATGTTGCTTATGTTTCCAGTTGTTCCGCCAACGCTGTATGAGTGTGGCTAGTTGGAAAGCGCTTTGGGCATCTGAAAGACTGTGAAAAGCGCTATATCAAATGCAATCCATTTACCATTTGTTCAAACTTTTCCTGGTTAGTTTATATGCATTATTGTGGATAACAGCAAAAATTAACGTTCAAGTTCATTTGACAGATTATTCATTATTCCATCCATATCCCAAAGATGTAAACGGTCTCACACAACATTGTTTGATTTTGATGTTTTTTTACTGTGAAATTGTGATGTCATCCAGAGAAGATTCAACTGATTCTTTGATGGATTAATTAAGGCTAAACAAGATTACATTTATTAAAAAATGGTTTTCAAGTCATAGCATTGTTGTATATCCTCAAGTGTGAATGGGGGAAATGGTGTAAATCAAGACGAAGAATATACTAGAATATCTACACTCAGGGTAAGGATGAGATGGTGATGCATTAGATTGAATTATCAGTGAAATGCCACTTACTCTGCATAATCTGTTCATATGCATCTTCATAAGAGGCAAAGAGCTGGACGTGGCCCATCAGCCATCACTACACAAACTTAGTAAATGAGTGAGTGTCATCAGTATTAAGGAAATGTTACAGCTATTATTATAGAACCAGACGAAGCATTTTAGTTCCACACAGTTGTTAAACTGCTCACATCAAGGAAACATCAGATTATGTCATGAAAAAAATACATTTTATTACAGGCCATAGCCATTGATGGTGGCGATAAATAGAGCGAAGGCATTATTGTCCATTATCCTGCATGAACTGCTGCACAGCAAGCCACAAATCAGACCCGCTGTCCCTTCGAGGTCTTCCGTTCACGGGCCGAAGCTGGTCGAGAGCGATCCACTCTGGGAGGAACGCATCCATGTTTTTCTCACACAGATTATGGAGAACGCAGCACGTCTCCACCATGTCCTTGACCACCTCAACGTTGCAGTCATTTCGTTTGCTCAGACACTTCCACCTGCCCTTCAGTCTCCCGAACGCATGCTCAGCCACACTGTGTGCCTGACGCATCTGGGTGTTAAACAGCTCCTGCTCCGCGGTCAGCCAGCCTGTGTCCGGGTACGGTTTGAGAAGCCAGTTTTGGGAAGGATACCCGGCGTCACCGACAACGAAGCGGCCGGCGTGGGGTCCACAGATGTTGAGCATCCTGCCGGGGAAGTCGTCACACGCCCACGATTGTCCAAATCCGCCGGAATCGTTCACCCACCTCGGGCATCCCGTGATCAGATCCCAAAACGCGCCTTTGCCGTCTACAACCGCTTGCAGTAAGATAGCGAGATGACCCTCTCTATTAGGTTGCTCGGACTGGTAGTGTGGCGGTCTGATGACGGGAACGTGAATGCGGTCTATCACACCAACACACTGCGGAATCCCGTACGTCTGATAGAAATAGTCCGCCATGTCCGCCAGCTCAGCGCGGTTTGGTTCCACGACAAGCTGCGGTTTAAGAACTTCAACAACTGCCGTGCAGAACTCGTGCACACAGCGGCAAACGGACGCCACGCCCACGGCGAAAAGATCGGCCACCGTTTTGTAGTCACAGGGGTTCGCCAGTTTGTAGAGCGCTAAAGCCACTCTCTTCTGCAGGGGTATGCAGAGGCGATACGTGGTGTCCCGTCTCTTCAACTGCGGCCTCAGCGTTGTGCAGAGGTACGAGAAGGTCTCTCTCGATACTCGGAAATGCTGCAGCCATTGGTCACGTGTAAAAGCAGCTGCTGTGTTCTCCCACCAGTCACTGGTCCTGGGATAGAACCACACCTGGGGTCTTCGTCGCGTACGGTCCCTCAGAAAACGATGCGTGATCTGGTTGAAATGGAAAAACAAGTGCATGAGGCATTAATACGCAGGAAATTAAAATTAAG
This sequence comes from Acanthochaenus luetkenii, assembly GCA_900312575.1. Classification (NCBI taxonomy): domain Eukaryota; kingdom Metazoa; phylum Chordata; class Actinopteri; order Beryciformes; family Stephanoberycidae; genus Acanthochaenus; species Acanthochaenus luetkenii. The sequence continues at coordinate 8,324 of OMOT01038535.1, forward strand.
CAAACATTTTGTTAAAAAACAGCAAATTATACACAAAATGAGGCTGTAAAGATTTACGTGCGAGATGTACTGAGCATTTTGTTTATTTCACGGCTTGCTAGCGCTTCAAGTATGAAATTAAACTTGACTTCGTGAACAGATTACCCGTAGTTAGGGCTGGGCAACAATTCAACCTTCCATTACTATAACGTGACGAAATAAAGTTATTTAATTATTGTGACATACAATTATGTTACCTAATGAAGTCAATGACAAAAAGCAAATTCTAATTAAAATCTCAAAATGAAATCCGAAACAATAACCAAAAAAATAGTTGATAGTTCACATTGCTATGCAGTTAAAAGCACTAAACATTAATTCGATTATTATCGATTATTATCACCATAACCATCATATATCGATTTCGAAATCATTATGAATACCGTGATATGAACTTTGTCCACATCGCCTTAGGTCAGAGTCGTTAGCTAATTAGCATGACGTGTTACGTTAACTACATCTTGGCTCCACAGACACTTACCGCCTTCATCCATTTGTCGTGAGCGTAGAGGCGAAGCAGGCGACGTTGTTTGTGGCGCTTCTCTCTCTGCCTCCATGTTTCACGTAGCTTCTTCAGGCGCAGGCGTCGAGCCGCCTCAAGCAGCCGGCGGCGAGTTTCTATCTGCTTGTCTTGCCGCAACTGTGTCGCTTTGCACCAGGCTGCCGCCGACAGAAGTACACCCGCACACACGTCCGCCTCCATGCTGAACCCCGCAACGTTACTTACAACGCCGCAGTTGGCGGTCACTTTCCTCTTTCCCAAGCCTCCTCGCTCCGCTTCTTCTTCTGACCTTGTTTTTATTTCGAGCCGATCGCAAACTAGCTTGTATGGACAACCGCCCCCTAGTGTACCGGAGAGGGACTTCAGATAAATCCCTGAGTAGACCCGCTCAGCAGAGCAGGCACAGCACAAAACTGTACACGGGTAATCTTATCACGATATATTTAAAGAAACAAAAACAACAACAACAACAACACAAACCACTATATGTTTGATAGTTCGCTCAATAGTTCAGGCCCATGCGGCAAAATTCAGAAATCACAGTGGATTAAGAAATGTCCACTGATGTCCCTTTACTTTAGCCCCACCCTGAGGCCAAACGTGGACACTGCATGCATCGAATCGATAAAGAGGAGCGACAACTTGAGTCGAGTTGACAGACGCATGTGGGTGCAGACTGTGGTAGGACCCTTCTCCGGGCTTGCTGAACTATCCGTGATCAGCTTCCACCGGCGGAAGAGACAACTGGGATTTGGTTTTTCCTCCACTGTCAAATCATCTGCGGGGACAGGACTACATCATCAAATCAATAAATCTGATTTGATTTGACCATATTTTGGGGGAATGAGAGATCATTGGTACTCTCCCAAGCTCAGATGATGGAGAACTCTACCAACGTTGAACAGTACGAATGGGGCTTCGAATACTACTACGATTATCTTGATCCAGTAATCGTGGACGAGAGCAAGCTGACGTACAATAAATGTAAGTATCTGTGTGCAGAAATCTTATATCCCCCTTGTTGCGCTAGAACACCGGATAACAGTTACACTCCTCTTCCCTTGCAGACTCAATCGTCATCATATTTTGGATAATTCTGGCCGCTTTTGTGGGATTGCTTTTCCTCATTTTGACTCTGATGTCTCGCAATGGAAATCTGCCCAGGTAACGCTCAAGTCACACTGCTTCGATTACAGGGAATAAAACGCAGAGGGGATTGTGTTTGGTTATATTGAACAAACACTGAATTATATACAGTAAAGCCATAACTTTTCAATGTTCCACTTTTCTTTTCTTTCCTGCAGGGCTCACAGATCCCAAATCTGAATCAGACAATTGAGGGGGTGAGAAATTTGAAAGAGGCTCTGAAACCACTAAGTGAAGTTAATATGGAAGAGTAGCCCATAATTCTTCTTTCTTTCCATATCACATGGCTACGAAGTATTTTTAAAAAGTACACAAACAAGATACGTTTCAGCGGATATCAAGGTGCCATCAAGTGCAAGGCTACACGTACCATTAAACATTGATGTACCTCTTACCTCGTGGGCCCCATGTGGACCCTGGCTCGGCTGTTCAAGGACAGGGGGGGTGAGCGCACGTCTATCACCGCGGTTAATCAAGTAGGCCCCGTTTCATTGAATCGAGTCCACAACACCTCCAGGAGCCTGAACAATGTTGTGTGTCCCTCTATTCCTCTTGTCCTACACTCTGTTAGCTACAACACACTGCACACACACACATCTGGGCTTCAACTCAGCCCACAACATCAACATGAAATCATCAGATAACTTACAAATTCAATGCGTCATGTCAACATGCCGAAGCCATATGTGAAAGAAAATGAAAATGTACAAATCATTTTGTCAAAACAAGATTTTTATTTTTTAATAGCAGAAGGTTTTTGCAAATGCTTACAAAATACAATTTGTTTTAACAAGAAACAAACATTGGAGGAAAAACAGAAGCACTTGAGCCGTTTCGCAATTCAGTCCTTTTTGAAACAACAGTTGTTTTTCCAAGGGCAACATTGTTCAGACGTCGTATTTAACTCTTCATGGCGACAATGTCATTACAGACGGCTCTGACGGCTGCTGGAGTCCGCGAGGCTTTGGGTGACTTCGGTCCCTTCCACTTGGCTCCGGTCACCAAGCCGACGTGACAGAGGAACAGCTGTGCTGATCTGGCTCCGCTCCACAACTCGTGGATGTACAACGACAACAGAGACAGCCCAGCGTCTGGAGAGAGGGAAGACACAAGGCTTTCATTTGTTTTACACCAGAACAAAATGACAGTTCAGGCATTTAGCTGACGACTTTTGCCCGGAGCGATGTGCAACGAGAGAGACGGGATGTTCACATTCTACCTTTTTTGTTTGTTTGCCAACTCCCAACACTAATAGCAATTAAAAGTGAATATTGAATCCAAACCTGTGATTTGTCCAGATGTCTTGTACATTTGTTGCTCACTGCATTACTGGCAAGTGCTCAAATATAGAACAATAACAACAAAGAATCACTTAGCAGCCTCTTACCGCTTCTGGACTCATCATGTGTGGCATCTGACAGGCAAGCGCGGAGCACCGCCCGATGCAGGTCGTGCGGCGGGTGACCTTGGGTCTCCAGTAAGTCTATCATAATGGTGGTGAACAGCTGAAAGGTTTCCTCTCTTGCTGAAAGTCTGGCATGACACTGGGCCTCGGAGGCCTGATGGTAGAGCCTAAGGAGGTCAGCTTTCAGGCCAGGGTCGAGCATCACAACTTCCACGATCTCTTTGCGTTTCATCACAGCCTTGCTGAGCCACCGCAAGAAGTCCCTTGTTCCGCTTTTATCGTACGAGCCCTCTACCAAGCACCGCAGGGACCATTTGGTGAGCAGGTGCGCGGTATCTCTGGCCAAACAACTCGCATCCCGTTTGCCTCTTGGTTGGGCCGGTTGGGGTACGGTGGGGGGACACGGCGGCTCCCAGTGAACAAAGATGTTGCGGAGGTACGGTTTACATTCTGCCAGGAGAGTCTGTTCTTGTTCCTCCGTCTCAGCGTCATCCACCTGGTCCTCTTTTCGTGTGCGGGCCTGGGGAAAGGAGCCCTTTCCTCTGGCCTTGTCCTTCCCCGTCCCTGAGGAGGAAGAGAAACAAAGCTACGTTTATCCCATTTCAGACACAGGGGACATGATTAGTTATGAGGCAGACGACAGCTCGAAAGTCTCCGCCGTTAGTGGAGGTAAAACTAGGAGTGATCAAGTGTGACGCTGTGACAGTTTGTTAAATGCCTGTGGGGAAAATTCTCTGTTCGCTTGGAGAACCGCTACAGAACAGAGTCTTGCTCGTGGACACTTCAGCAGGGTGGATGCAGGGTGTGGGTCATAAAAAAATAAATAACCAATATTCGTTTGTGGGGATAAACCTCCACTTTTGTAATTTGCCCATTAACATTTTTTTTAAATTAAATGCTGAGATACATCATAAAAATTATATAAACAGAGTGGAATTAACTATGTAGCACTAAAAAGACAAACAACTGTCCACTCTGACAGAAGCCGAGACGCAACTGATCAGTGCCACAGAGAGCAGAAACTGATGTAATGTATGTAAGTCGCTTTGGATAAAAGCGTCTGCTAAATGCCGTAATGTAATGTAATGTAATGCAAGCGATTCTTTTTTGTACACAATCTGCATTGGCCTTTATAAACATCTAAATACTCAGTTAGACAACACACAGAGTAGTCGACCATGTGCAAACAGACTTGTGCACATCCCTAGTTGACGGACCCGCCCTACTCACACCGCCCCGCTGCCCCACGCCAACCGAGAACGTAACGGGACTCACCGAGCAGTTCCTTCACTTTGTGCCTTTCAGACACAGCCTGTAACTGGGCGAGGAGCGTTGCACTGCGGGACAGGGAGGCCCAGCACTGGAGCAGAGCGAGGGCTTCAGTACAGGAGAGCGCCTCTGGGCGGAGTGTGAGCCAGTCGGCCTGTTCGTGTACACGGAGAGCCGTCCCACGGTGCTGCAGCACGGAGCCCAGAGTCTGCAGGAACAGGCTGAGCTGAGCAGCCTTCACGCCGATCCTGACAGGAGGAGAACAAGCAAAACACTGGAATCCTTGACCACAACGTTTACTGGCTGACGTTTCAGTGTTGTTGTTGAAACTCTATTTCACGGCTAGTTCAGAAGCACATACTAAAAACAAGCACTACATGTTTTGGCCGTAACGCACTTCACAGAGGCTGCCTCATAATTAATCATGTGTACTACTCTATTCTTTTGAACTAGCCATGAAATGAAGGCGTCTTTCAGAGAGCCATGGAATTACTTCCTTTTAAATTAAGAAACGGCCCCAAACCAAAGAGCACGAACGCCTCCACACACCGAAACCCAACAGAAGCACTCTGTATCCATTACAGTCACCACTGAGTAGACACACATGTTACCTAATGGTGATGAAGTGGGGAAGTATTTTGTCCCCTGTAATTGTTTTGTAGCTTCGGTTTGCGTGACCATTCCCCCTTTTGATCAGTTTTCGTTCTTCTGAACTTTGCAACAATACAACTATTGTTATTCGGATCTGTTGTTATGATAAAAGCCCTACTTTGCCTTTTGGGTGAAACTGAGCTCAATTATAAAACAATTGTCAACATTTTCACTGTGGTGGCAAACCACCGCTGACTGTAGAGGAACTGATCCCTTACCTGAGGTGTCGAACGATACTTGATGCCACACACAGGAATTCATTGATAAGCGGGAGAGGGAGACACTTTGTTGATCTCTGAGGTTTCTCCGCTCCAGATGAGGAGGACTCGGTTCCATCCACCTGCTTCTCCTTCTGCCCTAGGTTAGTAAACCACAGCACATGGAGCAGATCTATGATGGCACTTAGTAGATGCTGGTCCAGGTGCCTAAGAGGGACAAGAGGTATAAACTTATATAGAGAATATAACTGTACACGTTACTGTAGTAGAGTGACAATGTACAAATCAAATGCCAAGATGACTACTGGGCGATACTCTTGGGCTCACCTTCTTTCAACCACCTGTAGTATCCAGGTTAGGAGGCCACAGCTCTGGGTGAGGCTATAAGCAGCTTTGGTCACACGGGCAGCCTGGCGCAGCACCCTGATGATCTGGGCCTAGTGGGTCACACAGAATGTTGAATATACATCAGACACAATCCTCCAATACTGTACTTCGGTCATCGCTTTCTTTACAGAGTTCATTTTAAAGAGTCAGGCATCTCCCTTGGCTTCACTGTGAATGTGTTGCACCAGCCCGATTCCCACGGCACGTACCTGGGCGTGCTCATCGCACAACGGACTGCTGCTGAAGCCCAGCAGGCTGTGGAAGATGCCTTGTTGGTCGCACAGTTCATAGCAGTGTCGATCGGCTACACCTTCCTCCAGCACACTCAGGATCCACTCCTGTTCCATCTTGTGCTGCAGAGAAAAACCACAATGCATCAGTCACACAACCATACACCCCAGATAACATCAGTCTAGAAACCTGAACTGAGCAAAACAAACCACAGATGAAGGTTGACTGCTGTTGACACAAGCAGAGTCTATTTGGACAGTCATGTATTTGACAGGGTAAGATTCATCAATTGTGATTAATAGTTTACAGAGCGGTTGCCTGTAATACTATACCTCCAAGTCAAAGCCGTAGAAGAGCTTGAAAAACTCAGGGACTCGTCTGAAGTCCAGACTCTGATGGGAGAGCAGGAACTTGTTTAACACCACGTACATGTGGTCCTCTGGGAAATCAGGGAAAAGAAACAAGATGAAACTTCAATGATCCCGAGGGGAAATTGGGTCATTATTCCTTTGTAAATGCGCCATTGGCCAAATCACACAGGTCAAAGGGGTCACGTTATGTAGGACTTCAGGTTTACACACCAGGTTTGAGCATCTGCTGGGCTACTTTGGTGATATATGTAGTCAGCACAAATGGGAGTCTTTGATTCTGCTGCCGAATACCATTCTTCACTATGTCCATCAAGTAGAGCAGCTGCGAACAAAAACAAGTTAATCAGTATTTTTGGGGTGATTGCCACATATATGCGATTTGAATACACACGCAACTTTGCGTGTACCTGTCTCTTCTCTCTGAACCGAGCGCCCTCTAGGTGCGGGTAGAAACAGCCGAGCACATGGTACGCTGCTGCTCTCACTTTGGGGTCATAGCTGCTCAGGGCCATGACAGTTACCCCGAAGGCATGGCTGGATACAAACTTGAGACAGTCAACCACACACTCTGTCACACAGAGGGAGAAAAGGGTAGCCGCTGTAAGCATCGGTAACGGAAACGGACTTAGAGCAACGGCAACAACCGTGAAATACGCCCACCTGGCCGCAGTATGGTGCTGAACAGAGGCAAAAGGAAACAGGGATCATACACACTCCCGAGGTCCTTCACATCGTTTTCGTTGTACAGCAGCTCCTTGCCCTCCTGTAACAGCACAAAGCTTGGATAATAAGGTTACTTCTCAGAAAAATTGTACTCTTGCGAATGTTAGTAAGAGTTAAGTGCCAACCAGAAGGATGATCCTGCGTTGCTGGGGGAAGTGTGCAACGGTGTGCAGCATCCTGTCGGTCTTAAGCAGGGCCAACAGGTCGTCAGAGCTGACCTGCTTCCATAAAGAAGCTCCGAGGCTTTTCCTGGTCTTGTGGTGCTCCACTGCCGCTGGGCCCCACAGCAAGGATCTGGAGTTGAAGACACACAACTACATCAACACACCGACAGTTCGCGTCACATACAAACACGAGCACATGTGGCGCGTACAAGACACACAATAAATGTCACGTACTGAAACGTCAGCAGACTAATGTCGTTTCTTTCATATTCCTGAAGAAGCAGCAGCAGTTTCTGATCTGCAAATCAAGAGGAGATGTGAGAGGACGGAAAGACCTACAAACACATACAGTACACACAAACCTAGACGGGCCGTTTTACCTGAAGTACTCAATGTAGCTCCATACGCTCCCAAAAGTACCACGAAGTGATTGATGTTACACACTGTTGGGCATTTCTTCACCAGACAGAGAAGAAGGGACACTAGCGCTTCTGGAAGGACAACAAAATAAGTGTGGTTGTGTTGTATATTATTTGCGTACATGCAAAATTGAGCGTAAATAACCTTGAGCTTTGTAATTGAATATATTTTACTCCATTACATTGCACATCTACCTTTGGCCTGAAACCCACTGGGCTCGTGATCGGAGTCCAGCATGGTGGGCAGGAACAGAGAATGGCTACTGATCATCATGTGCATGGTGGATAAGGGGAGCAGGTCCTTGGGGGTGTCACTGCCACCATACATCAGCTCCAACAGGTTGCTCAAGGTGCCCAAGAAGTGGTGCTCTCTGTAGCGATATCTTCAAGGAGAGATTTTTTGGTAATATATATATCAATGTCAAACATGCTGTTAACCAATCATCAAGCAGAATGGATTCAGTTTAAGCCGAATATCTTACTTCAGTCCGTTCTTGACAAAACTGTTCCACTCGGATGTAGCGATGTCTTCGGCATAAGTCTGTGCAACGAAGATAAATTATGGAATGCATTAAATACAATTTGGACGTCCTAAAACGTATATATGAGGAAAATAAACCTACTAGGAGTCTTTGCAGTTTCCCCAGGACGCTCTCCTCCTGTGCCGACGGGGCAGCAGCCTGATCTTTGGAGCGACTGTAAGAGGAGATCAGCCACTTGAGGGCAGCAGTGACAACAGACTTCCTCCAGGTTTCCTGTTCCTCTGGACAATCAGCCAGCTTCTCGGTGACAACATCTACAAGCTGCCATCTGGCCGAGAACACAATTAATTTAGGACCAGCCGATGCCTTTTGGCATTAATAATTTTGACATACTGTACTATTTTGGAGATGTTACCTTTCAAAACCGTCTACTCTTTGAAGGACTGTTGGCAGGTTGTTGATCAAGTCCCTGATGTCCTTGACGTTTGTAGCGAGCTTGATCAGGCTGGAGAGAATTTCAGCGTGCTGGGCCACAGAGTCTTTCGTCTGGTTTCCCAGAACAAAGCGGCACAACATGGCCAGCAGAGCTTTCTTCAAGGCTTTCAAAACTTCTGATTGCACTACGAGTTATGAAAAACAAAGATATGAGTGACAATAAAGTTCTAGTAATGTATTTTTTTTTTTTTGACAAACGATTCTGTTGCGTGCCATGGCTTGTCAAAATTCAACTGAATGTTTATTACTTTATTTTAGTACAAACCATCCTTGGGCCTAGCAGGATCCTCCCCGCTGGCCGTCTGTAGGTAAGAGTTGACCAGTGGAAGGAAGCTTTCTGCCTGGCCTGAGAGCCTCTCCATGTTTGCCGGCTCAAGGCACCACAACTCAAAGCGGAGGCGGTGGGTGGAGCAGTTCTGCAGCAGGAGGGAGCTGATGGCCTGAGCGGCTGGGAGAGGCTGCTGGAGACAGTGCAGCAGCACATCCGTGTGGATGAGCTTGGCACTGCCTGGCTCACTGGAGAGTGTCTGGAGCAGGAAGGCCCCCAGCGCCGGGCTGGAGCAGGACAGCAGCAGGGTGGCCAGGCCATGGAGGTGCGCCTGCGACAGAGAGAGGCAGTGGTCCTGGGAAGCGCTAGAGTTGCACTCTGTGAGGATCTGCAGTGCCGCGCGACCATACACGCTGAGCTCGGCCGGTGTGTCGCCATTGCCAGGGGTGACGAGGCTCTCCTGGGGGAGGAGGAGCAACGTGGAGACCACCTCCCTCAGATGAGAAGAGTCCATGTAGCTATGCAGAGACAGGAGGGCTTGGAAAGGCCGGGACGGTCTCTCTGCAGCCTGGCAGCCCTTCTCCAGCAGTTCCCCGAGCACAGCCCTCTCCACGGCACCCACGTAGCTACTGAGAAGTTCCAGGTGGCCGAGATCACCAAGAGTGGGAGCACTGGTCTTCAGCAGGGCCAGAATGTCATAACTCAGCTGAGCACATAGATGCTTTAGTCTGACAGGGTTCAGAGTGTGAGGAGGCAAAGCAGCCAGCTCCACAGCCAGAAACCACTGCTCCAGACACGGATGCTTGAAGATGGAGCTAAGTGCAGCAACAAGGATCTAAACACAGAGGGCGTCATATTAGACACAGTACCGCAAATAATAGTAGAAAGAAACTTGATATCATCAGGCATACTTTTACAGAAATAAGATGAATTTCCATAAACCTGCTCTTTATTGGTTTCTGTTGTGGGGGATTGGTTGATTTCCAGGAAGAGGTCTGATCCCTTCTGGGAGTTCACTTCCATTGGCTCACAGTTTGTGGTCTCCTGAAAGCCTTGTAGCTTGGTCACCAAATCCTTGAGTGTTCCCATTAAGGTCCTTAAAACTGGAAGTCCTGTGTCTTTGGAGAACTGTGCAGAAAAAGGAACGAAACTCCAACAACTGTTCGAAATGTTATTTGTCTGAAAGTGCTATAGACTAGTCGGGTTGTTTTCTGCTCCTACCGTGCCGAAGTTGTCCACTGTGGATTTGACGTAGAGTAAGATCTGCTTGATCGCCACTGGAAACTCAACCATCACCATGGTAGCCAGAGACGCCTCCACCTTCGCCCCGAAGGTGTCCTCAAGCAAAGTGCTGGGTCCTTGGCTATATGCAGCTTTCATCAGTGCAGTGAAAGACGTAGGGGCTGGCAATCCTTTGGAGTGGCATTCAGGGGACTTGAACTGTGAAACATATGAGGAGAAGTGTCATTTTCTAAATCTAGAAGTTACTATAGCACACTATTATTATTATATGAGCAGTGTCATAGTGCTACAGAAAACGGACCAGATCCTCCCGGCACTGCTGTGGCAGCCACGTGGAGTAATAGTGATGAAGGTGTATGATGGAGGGATGAGGAGCAGCAGGGTGTTCAGAGGACACAAGCTCTTTATCGTACTGCAGAAGAGCCAGACAGAGGGGGAGCGGCTCTCTCTGACAGTGCAGCACATCCGAGAACACTGCAGACAGGTACTCATACACCACCCCTGAGGTAAGAGAGACGGAGGGTTATCAGCTTTACAACAGGCACCACAGAATCAAATCGAAATATTCTACATCCATGAAGGGTATGGAGAAGAAGAAAGGGTTCCCAAGGAGGCAAACTTCTAAATCAAGCGGGCTGCAGTCGAAATGTGTTTTTATAAAGTGTTTCATTTATAGGAATATGTACAATTTCCCAGCCTATGTGCACAACAACTATCTTTTCGCAGTTGAAGGTGGTTCCCCTCTCCATATTTTCCATTTTATATGTTTCCCCACTTGTCCTACCTGAGGCAGGTTTGCTTTACCTTTATCCGCTGGCAGTTTGTTCCGGGCCTCGAGAGCAGCAGGTACCACCGCGCTGAAGGGGAAGGTCTGGATAATGAGTTCATCGCTCAGGGATGGCCCAAACTCCTCCATCTCGCCTTCATTGCCCTCCATAATGACGTCCAGCATGTCTAGTACATCTGGAAGACATTATCGGTTTGTTAAAGAAGCCACGGTTTCACACAGGTTTATGACCGGAGGAAATCAACTGTGATTGCATTGCTTCTAAGTACTCACCATCTATGTGTGAGATGGGAATACTGGCAGCGTCTCCCTCCTGGCTACTCAGGTTAGCTTGCAGGTAGGATGCCTCCTGGACCAGGCTTGCAACCTTATCTGCGTATACGTAAGAATTGCAAACCAATCTCACCAGCACCTGGAGAGACACCAGAGAATACATGGAGAAAAAACAATCTAAATTGTAAATTAGTAAATTTCGGCATTAGAAAACTGTGGCCATATTGGTTAAGCACACTCGTTTAAAAAGTTGTAGTCTGCTTCTCAAGGACTAACTAAGTCATGTGGGCTACATTAGAAGTAAATACAGAAACTGACTGATTCCCTGAAGACAGCTTGCCGCAAGCAGTGGTGATTGCCTAGCAACCAGCAGTGCTAAATAAATAGCCAAAGCTGGGCTGTTCTTAGCAAATCCCCTAAAACTACTTGGTGGTACTTAGTAATACTGCCAGTTATGTGACACAAACTATATGGAAAGCAATATTTTGCTCATTTCCATAAATAACTAACTAAGTCCAGAGTACATCTTTATAGGAATCTGGGTATAGTTGCACACATGAAGAAACAGTGCATATAGTGCATAATTCACCTCAAGAACCCTTTTCACCATTCAGAAACTATTACATGGGTAGGAGACAGAAATGTTGAGATACAAAATGATGAAAGAGATGGACTCACCCTCTCTAGGAACTGGATAACAGTCTCTTGTTGGCTTGGCTCTAGACCAGCCAGGTGGCTGAGCCAGAGCTCCAGTTCAGTCCAGGTGTACTCAAACACTCCACTGTCCTTTAGTACCTGGATATAACAGAGGAAACACAAAACAGGTTGCCACTTTTCCCAAAAACTTTTAACAATTAGAACAATTAGTGTTCAACAATAACATAGTGCCCTTCACCCTTTCCACATCAAAACAAAACGCAGCCTATAAATACGCAGCTTCACTGCAGCTTCAAGCTCTTTCAAATAATGTAAACAAACTATGTTTAATGGCAGGGAACAAACTGTTTTCCTGATGTAGCAGTCAGATTGAAAAGTGAAGTAATGCTAGATATCTTGGATAAATGGTGCTGTGCCCACAGACCAAAATATGAATTCACCGAGCTATCTTTGAATTGAGAACTACTGGTATATTTAGATAAACTTGTGTCTATGTATGGGGGACAAAATAAACAAGGATACACAGTGAAGCTAAAATCTTAAATACAGTGCAAGCTGAAAGCAGAGAGGGGGAGAAAAATACAAATGAAAATGTCCTTACTTTAAGGACCAGCATCCGCGTGGAGGTTTTCAGGTGGCTGTTACTGCTGCTCACAAACATCTTGAGAAGCAGGTAAAGCACCGACTTCTCTCCAGATGTCGATTCTGTATCTGCAACATCCTGGAGAAAAAAACAACAATATAAAACACAGGAAACAATGGTTATTACAACAGAACCTGTCATGAACAACAACAATCATTGAAAATGACACAATATATGGTGAAGTAAAACCACCAGCGCGTAACTTCTTCACCTGTATGCGGAACCAGGAGAACTTGCTGGCAGGGAGATCTAAGGCTAGCTGCAGTATTTGATACTGCAGAACAGGGGGAACTTCTTCCCTCATGCCTTTCTCCGACACGATCCCTGGAGAGGTTACAAAATGATTCGGCTTCGACGGCTTTTGTTGCAATACCCACCACGATCAAAATAAAACGTGCATCTACCCCTTGGAGAAAAAACATTACCTTTCAAGAGCTTGCTGAAGTCGAATTTGCACTGGCTAACCAGATGTGGCACAACCTTCTGGTAAAGACACACGACCCGGAGAATAAGAGCCTTCACCAGGATGACCTCAGCTGTATCGGCGACTGTCAACATAAGAACGGTCAGTCACTTGCTGGTTGCTGGTTATACGCCTTACTTTACAGGACTGGTCAGAATAAACAATCGGCATTGTCTTCTAAACGTTATTACCAAGCACTTCAGTTTTAGTATCCTTCTCATCGTCGCTCCCCTCCTTCTTGCCCTTTTTGTCTTCACCCTCCGTCTTTTCCTTCTTGGTCAGCGACTGCCACTTTGCCACTATGCCCGTTATATCTGGCAAAATCTGGAGAACAGAGCATACAACGTGGAAATTGGAGATCTTATTCACCGATGTGGTTAGGAATCTCAATCAATGTGAAATGCTGTTTTGTAGCGTTACTATTTGTATGTATAAGACGACAGTATCTTCAGGTTACCTTGCTTAGCGTCTCCCTGTACTGTTGCACCAAGTCCTCCATCATGTCAAGAGTGTATATGTCTGAGCTCTGCCACGCAGACGTATCCAAAAGGTACTCCATATTCTTATGGGCCCTTTTCAAGATGAAAGACATCATAGAGAGAGTTGTGTGCTGCACTGCTGTGCTGGAAAACTGTCAAGACACAAGAGAAGACGATACGGCAAAATGCATTTCCAATGTTTTGTGGGAATGCAGAAAACGAATTCAAACTAATGGGTTTATTTCTGTGAGAATTAGTCACTTACATTGAGTCCCTGTGTGAGGAAGGCCTTGTTACAGACTGGAGGAACAGATGTCACCATAATCATGGAGAGCAGGCGAGGCAGAGGGACGACCTCGCGAGTCTGGAAGACTACGGAAATCTCTGGCTGAGCCTCATAGATCTGGAATGTAAATGCAAAGAGGACATTATCGTATTTCAAAAACAGACAAGAACGTTATTAGCCAACACTGAAATGTCTACAAAAGCAAAACACAAGCAATCATTACCTTCTTAAGTAAATTGACATTGTCCTGCCAAGCACTTTTGAGGCGCGGCGTGTACGAATATTGAGTCTCCTTAAAGTATCTGGACAGAATATCAGGGCTAACTTTGAGGACACCGACCACCAGCTCTGCCACTAGTTCGTCCTCTGTGGCCTGCTTCAGCCCCACCAGGAACTGAAGCAGGACAATGTTGCCAGCTCTGTGGAGGAAGAGTACAATCTGTGGTTAGTATGAGGTTTCCAGAATAGGACAAAGTAAACTCGTCACGCCAAGGATCACGTACCTGCCAGCTGTTCCGAAGCTGGGGTCATGGAAGCTGATGCCATGCTTACGGGAGCAGCACAGGTCCAGAAGGAAGTTGTGAACAAGTTCCCGGACCACCAATATCCCACCCTGCTCCGGGTTCTCCGACATCTTGAATTATATATTGTTTTTTTAAACAGGAAATTTAGACCTACTACAAGAACAGAGAGGTGATGATTCTGTGGCCTATGCATCAAACAACTCACCATGTTATCATCGGTGCTTGCGTCCACAATCCCATTCCATTTGTACAGAGATGCTATGTTGGCTAACACAGAAGGTGTGAAGAAACGCACTTTCTGCGTTTTACTTATGGCCTTGCTCAGTACGACCTGCAGCAACAGAGATAGAATTATCACTGCGGCGGCAACATTTGAAACGGAAAGTGCCGGAAACAGCCGAGCTACGAACTTACTCTCGTTTTCAGCGTGGACAAAATCAGATTGACTATGGAGATCCTATCCTCCTTCAGCCCCGAACCCAGGATCTCCGGCAGGAACTCTGACACACCAAATCAACATGTCACCAACACATTAAAAGGAATAGTGAATTGTGTAAATTATAATCCACATGCAAGTATTACCTTTGACTTCTAATAGCTGTCCAACTGTCACATTATCCCCAGACACCAAGAAGGAGAGCGCAAACTGAATAAACGCCATGCGGACATCAGGTTTTCCCTGGAAAAACGATGCAAACGGACAAAAAGAAAGAAAGAATGGAAGCATGTACGTATATTTAAAGAGTTTCGTTCCAAAATGAGACATCCACCATTTAAATTAAAAAAAAGGACTTCCACACTCTCACATATTGACTGCTGGCATGAAAGTTAAGCACATTATGAGTCACGTTAAGACATCTGCTTTAAAAAACATAGTTCATTTTTTGAAGACAGAAATAAATGTACAGTACTGTTGCACCAAGTCCTCCATCATGTCAGGAGTGTATATGTTTTTCAAATGTTTCCCGATGAACCTCAGGTAGCGACATTTCCCCAATATGGATATATGGCATTTATATATCACCTTCTTATCCTTTCTCCTTGCCAATCCAGACAGACTCTTACTGAAGTGGATGTGACTGAAGACCTCTCTGGCAGTGTCTGGACCCTGGGATACCATGGCAGACAGGAGACTGAGGCACTGCCGGACAAACCTATCGCCAAGGGAGAACACAACGTCAGGCACACAAACGGCGGGCGTGTTTTTAAATCGCGCTGATGGCCGACACTTCGGGGGCCCCGGCCCGTACTGAGCTCTTTACACCCACCTGTGGTTTTCAGAACGGAGGGAACCTTGTAGAAGTGTGACGTGGCTAGAAACGGTCTTTTTCACGATGGTGTTGCCAACCATGCTGAAGTGGGACAGGTCACTGGCTGTCCTCAGCAGGATCATCTCCAGGCTCTCAAAGATCAGCATCACCTGTATTATTTATCAAGGAGGACATTCATTTCCACAGCCGTTCAGACACTGACGCAGTGCATCCATACAAGTCACATGACATAGGACAACACAACACACATCACTACAGAGGGGACACTTGTGCTGGCAGAAAAGAAAGCACGTTTCCTCACCACAGGGCAGAAAGCTTTGCTTGGACACTCGCATGCCAACGCTGCTTTGTTCTGGGTGGTGAAGAAGAAGCTCACCTCACTTTCTTGTTGCCTTTCTCCTTCCAGCAACTGGAATATCTCAGCACACTCCATGGAGATTTTAATGTAGCCCTCAACCACGTCATACAGGTCAGAGCGAGGCAGTTTCTTTGCAGTTGATATGAACGTCTCCAGTCCTGTGGGTGACAGAGTGAACCAGAGTGAACCAGGATGAACCAGGGAGCACCAGGATGAACCAGGGAGCACCAGAGTGAACCAGGGAGCACCAGAGTGAACCAGGGTGAACCAGGGAGCACCAGAGTGAACCAGGGAGCACCAGAGAGAACCAGGGTGAACCAGAGTGAACCAGGGAGCACCAGGGTGAACCAGGGAGCACCAGAGTGAACCAGGGAGCACCAGAGTGAACCAGGGAGCACCAGAGTGAACCAGGGAGCACCAGAGTGAACCAGGGAGCACCAGGGTGAACCAGGGAGCACCAGAGTGAACCAGGGAGCACCAGGGTGAACCAGGGAGAACCAGGGAGCACCAGAGTGAACCAGGGAGCACCAGGGTGAACCAGGGAGCACCAGGATGAACCAGGGAGCACCAGAGTGAACCAGGGAGCACCAGGAT
>OMOT01038536.1:0-12814 GCA_900312575.1 Acanthochaenus luetkenii
AGCTGGCCCGAACGGATGACTGGTTCAGCTGAGCTTGGCGTACAAATGTATTCTGCTGAGCTAATAGTCCACTTTTTAGCTTTGAGAGTTTGTCTGCTCGCATTTGGCCTTGCAAGTTATCATACTTGTCTTTGTGACGGGATTCATAGTGTCGGCGCAGATTGTATTCTTTGAATACCGCCACTGCCTCTTGACAGATGAGACAAACAGCCTTTTCTTTGCATTGAACAAAAAAATAATCGTTTGACCACTGCAGGTTAAATACCCTGCATTCTGAATAATTTTTTCTCTTACCTAACCTTTTCGCCATTATTCCGTTCTATTTGACAGGGGCTAGTCTAGGATTCGCGTGTTCAGGGGGCCGGGCCAAATGTGGAGGCGGGCCGTATCCGGCCCGCGGGCCTTAGTTTGGGGACCACTGTGTTACGGTGTCAGAACATATTCAGTGCAAGGCTGTCATCTAGTGGCTGATGTGTGTAAGTAGAGTTCTGTGGTTCCCACCATAGCCTTCAAGTTACATTCCATGGCTTTTGCATGGCTTTCAAGCACTAAGTCAGACTTTTTGTGCGCGCTGTTTTTCTAATTGGAAGGAACAGAAAACAATCTAATGCAATGAATGTGGGAAACAAGTTGTAAAATACATTCTGCTATATTCCTGTAAAGTCACCCATTTGTAAAATAAAAAATAAAATGGGATATTCCCTGACCTTCCCAGATCATCTATCAAATTCCCTGACTGGAATACACCTCCCATGATATTCCAGACATTCCATGACCAGTGGAACCCTGATATTCACATCAGTTTTATTAAACAGGTTTGTGTCCGACAGCAGAGAGCAGAACTGACATTTGAGCCTCTGCGGTGAAGTGGGCCTACTCCCGTCATCAATTTAATTCATCAATATCGGTAATGGTTGGGATTGAAAACATATTGATGTCAGCTGCCCTGACCGAACACAGATTTAAGAGAAATGCCAAGCATTGAGGGTGAATATAGGGCATACGTTAAGGATGGTAAATGTACTGTATGTCCTCTTTGTGTTGCAGGAGGGCGAGGGAAAGATGGCGCCCCCATCATCACCTTCCCAGAGTACTCAGGCTTCAGCGACCTGCCTGACGAAGACTTCCTCAATGTGGTAACCTACCTGACCAGCATCCCCAGGTACACACACACACACACACACACACTTCACCTTCCCTTAATCTTTCCTATCATAATCATTACACTATCCAATTCACCCATTACAGCTTAATAGATGAGGTTTAGCTCCAGAGTCGAGACACAGAGTGCTTAATGTAGTTAAGAGCAAAATTTCAAGGAACACACCATGTTTTTGGTAGATTGTCCAGTTGGTCACTTTACCTGTTAAGTGGGCGGCACGGTGGCACAGTGGTTAGCACTGTCGCCTCACAGCAAGAAGGTCCTGGATTCAAATCTCGCCTGGCCCTTTCTGTGTGGAGTTTGCATGTTCTCCTCCGGGTGCTCCGGTTTCCTCCCACATGCAAATATATGTGTTTGTGTGTAGTGTAGTGTGGTGCATGGTGTGATGGGCGGCAGTAGCTCAGGAGGTAGAGTTCCCACCCCGCAACTGCAAGGTCGGCGGTTCGAGCCCGGGAAAACATCTGTCGTAGTGTCCCTGAGCAAGACACCTAACCCCAAAATTACTCCCGTTGAGTAGGTTGGTACCTTGCATGGCTGCCTCCGCCAACGGTATGACATGTAAGTTGCTTTGGATAAAAGCGTCTCCTAAATGCTGTAATGTAATGTATGTAAGTCGCTTTGGATAAAAGCGTCTGCTAAATGCCGTAATGTGATGAGAACATAGACACCAAAATCATCCATGTGTCCCTGGTAGATCTTTGGCTCCAGTGAGCCATGCTAACACTTTGACATACACTAGTGACAGTAGGCCACTTACATTATCTCAAAAGTGAGAAAATGAGAACTTGTAGCAGCTCTTAAGCTAAATAGTAAGTAATCTTAAATGATATGCAGACAAGTCTGGCAGTTTTATGTAGGAGATTGATCAAATCTATACAAAATATGATACAAACATAATAGCAGAGACTACTTCCCCCTGTTCCCGTAGGAAGTGAAGGTGGTGGGCAATGGGAGACTGTGTACAGCTAAAAATCACTCTGCAGCAGATGAATACTTGGTTGCTTACCCGCAATAGTTTTTAAAAAATAAACACGGCTACATCAGCTATATTGAGTGTATGATATTTTAGTTTTTAAATGTATGAATCTACAAGCCATATAATAAAAACTATTAAACAGGTCAGTCTTATTACTAGTGCTAGTCACCCACTATCACTCGACACAGTGTGTGCTCATGGAGCGCAGGAGCCAACGATCTACTGGGGAGACATGGATGATTTTGGTGTCTATGTTCTCATCACTTAGCAGGGAAGTTGACCAACAGGACAATCTAGCAAAAACTTGGTGTGTTCCTTGAAATTTTGAGTTAAACTCACTTAACATTACCACCTCATCTATTGAAAACTAACCCCATCATGGTAAATGTATTCCTTTAAATTTGCCAGAATGTTTTAACTTTTC
Source organism: Acanthochaenus luetkenii (assembly GCA_900312575.1). Classification (NCBI taxonomy): domain Eukaryota; kingdom Metazoa; phylum Chordata; class Actinopteri; order Beryciformes; family Stephanoberycidae; genus Acanthochaenus; species Acanthochaenus luetkenii. The sequence continues at coordinate 2,563 of OMOT01038536.1, forward strand.
AGCATGTATACCTCTATAGAAGTTCAGGAACATCCAATATTAGGAGATCCGATGTCAGGCATTCAGGCTTTTCCTGTATCTCACATGCACGCACACACAGCAGTAATTCTGTTACATGTCCACTCTACCTCCTGTCTCCAGTCTGGATGCTGCCAGTATCGGCTTCATCATCATCATCGACCGACGGAAGGACAAATGGAGCTCAGTCAAGGCCTCCCTCACCAGGATAGCTGTAAGTACTGCGAGACGCCTAGCATTAAAATCACCATGTAAAAAAAAAGATGCATCCTCGTTTATAAGTACAACTGGAAACTGAGCTCCATTTAAACACAACTGATTAGCTATTTACTCTGTAACCAAACGGTAATTTGGAAAATAAATTATAACTGTGCTTATTGGGTGTATTTAAACCTGCAGCTTGGACCCTTATCTACATACAGTAATATGATAACATAACACAGATGATATTTAGTTTGTTTAAGAATAATCTCAGGACCAATTTGAACCTTCCCCTGACTCTTAGTCTGTGGGTAACGCTGCACTAATGTACTGTGTTGTCATGTGTATTTGTGTCCCCTAGATGGCAACCCATGGAAACTAAAGGCCCTCGGTCAAACCTGGGTCAAATAGTGGTGGTGTTTGCCATAGAGGGCAATACAATGATTGCTTCAATGTTTAGACACTGTTTTGAAAGTATTTGAGAGATATTTTGGTATACTTCCCCTTCCACTACTTAAACTAAAAACAACGTACTGGCCATCTGAATGGTCCCAATGCGATAAACACCAACCAGCCCGAATGCTCCAAATACTCTATCACAGTAATTCAGGATAGATGCAGGAAGGGGGACTTCTTACAATGGCTACACGTTTATGCAGTGCTGCTAATCCAGGATGTGTACAGGGGACTACAGCCGCCACTGTACAGGGGCCAGGTTTTTCTATTATTAGTAGGCACGCCATCATTGTGAGATGTAGTTACCACAATGATCTGGCATCTAGAAGATGACATAAGAATGACTTGAAAATGAGTCACTCTGGTCTACTTGCATTTGCAGTTTTAAAATGAATAATTGAAAACAAATGCTGTGCCATCCCAAACTTCAGGGCCATGGTCAGTTCAAGGCCTGTTGACTTATGTATTTGTCTTTCGGTTTTTCATGTCTTTGGTGTCAGACTCTTGGAGAGTTAACGAGCTTACAGACATGTGAAACTACGATCAAGTGAATGGACAGTACAAGCAGTATATTTTCAGTATAAGCTGCTGTCACATTTTTTGGCTTCTATGTTTTTATGCCCAACACACATACGTAAGCATACACCTGCACATACACATCTTTGTACCCAGGACCCCTTGCTCTGATTGCAGTATCCAGGTTTTAAAAAAAGGGAATGAATGAACGGTTTAGTAATCAGACACTCACATGTTGGGGTGTTATTTAGGGGGCGTTTCCAGGGAACCTACAGCTGGTGTTGGTGCTGAGACCGTCCAGGTTGTTCCAGAGGGCGATAGCGGACATCGGCATTAAGCTTCACAGAGACGACTTTAAAATGAAGGTACCGGTAAGCATGCTTCAGTACCAACCACGTTAGCCATGTCTTCTCCTTCTATACAGCTGCCATGAAATGAGAACCTCATAACTCACATTTTGGAGCTTTTCGTAAACCCCATTGTATAGTTTAGAAAAGGAGTCAGTTTTGTTTCTGTTTTGTTTGAAAAGTTGATTGGAGATATTCATCTGGAAGCATGCAAAACAACTCCTTTTATACACCATCTTAGAGTGCATTCCCATCGTACTGTACAGTATCAGCACTACACCATATGAGCCCTGTAAGCATGGTTAAACAACACAAACCTGTGTGTGAGAGAAAGAGATGAGGTTTATGTATGTTTATGAATGGACAAGGACAAATCCCATAATGGTGCTTTATCACAATATTTAGCTAATGGTAACCATTTCTTTTTCAATATGCAACCTCGGAACAGGTTGGCATACATGTACATGTAGGTTAGGTGCCCTTGCTCATAGTACTACGGCAGTATTTGGCACTGTTGGTATTAGGGATCAAGCTGGCAACCCATCCCAGCAAACATTTAGACATTGAATAGATGTTGATACAAGGGCCTGCACCATCCTTGAAAACCTGTGTAAATACAGCACCTAAACGAAAGGTGAGATGACGCACGTAGTCATCCAGAGCTGCTACCTGCATCGTTTGGTGAAATCAGGAGCTAGATATCTTTAAGATATCAGTTCAAAACCGTTTCCAAATCTGTGTTAATATAATTTATTACTATGCCGTATTATCATATTTGGAACCTTTTGCACTTTTGTCTCTGCACCTCCTCTGAGCTCTTCACACCTCCGTTTAAGGTTGTGAAATGATCAAGGAAGAGGTCTTAAATGACCCCAGAGTGGTACCCCTTCTCCATTTTCTGTGACCTTATCTTCATTGTGAAACACACAAGGCCATGAATGAAGAAATGCAGACACACACACATTTCAATATCAATTTCCTTTGAGATCAAGTACAGAGGAACTGGGAACATAAAGCAGCATCCTGTTGCACCCATAGGAGGCTGGGCTAGTTGTCTACTAGGCTCACCAGGGAATACCGCTCAAGCGTTTCCATTTGTGGTTCATCTACCCTGGGACCGTTCAGTCAGTATCAGTGAACATTCACTACTATCTCCCATACCCAGAAACAAGAGAGACAAGTGTATTCCATTCCTCTGTCTGTGAAATGACACATTTCTACAACTCCATGGAGAATAAAATGACAAATATGGTAAAAGTGGCATTGATAATGTGCTGGGGCTTTGGGTAAATTTTAAGGCACAGAACCGTTATCGCTACAATACTAAAGCAGTTCATTTGGATGTAACATTTCTGAGTTCACATAGTCCATTTCCTATTTGCTGTTTATGGAACATCTACATGCAACACCGCTGTAAGGGGGGGGGGGGTTTGGTGTATTCACTTTTCATATTGTTGTTGTTTGATTATATATATTTGCCTCTTTTTTTTCTCCGGTAAGGGGAAAAAAAGACTGATGATAAATAACCAACAGTTACTTTTCCAAGGTTGAGTAGGCCTGTTATGGTTGATACTGTTTGGTTTCTGAGTCTTAGCGAATAAATAACCTTTTTTATGATGCAGGTATAGATTATAGATTTGTATTGTGTCAGTTTTAACTAATATTATTATGTTGTACATTTATTTAAATGCCACAACTCACAATGTCCCAGTTGCCCACTAAAACAGGGACATCTGGCATTCAAAAGAGGAAGGAGAGAGAAACAAAACAAACATTGCAAAGACAATTGATAACGATATTTTATGCAAAGCATAACTGCTCCACCACCATCTGAAACAGGGGCTATAGGAGGTGAGCCTGGGTTGTGAAATATAAAAATACATGTAGAATAAATATACATATAAAATAACCAAATAGTTATTTTTCCGAAATCATATTTACACTGCACATATAATTTCTGTTTCCTTTTTGAAGCACCTCAACCTCTGATGTTAAGGTGACTCTGTTAGACTACAGTAATTCACAGTGGGCTCTCAGACTGTCTTAAGGCAGAGCCTGTCGGGGGGCCAAGGTGACCCTTTGCCTGGGGGTCCAAGATTCCTAGTGGCGCGCCTGTCTCCATGCTGCCACCAACGCTAAGGATGTATGTCTCTCTGGTTTCTAGCTTTGAGAACGACTCCTTCAACTTCACATCTTCATCTTGTCTGTACTAGGTATTTTAGTAAGACCCAATGCAGTAAGCATGTTTTGTAAGAAATGTCACCATCCAAATTATAGATCAACAAAATGTCCCACTGTTATGTACATCATCATCAAAGGCACTTCTGAAGTATCTGATATGTTTTTGCAGATTGTGATGCTGAACTCTCTATCGGACCTGCACAGCTATGTTGATAAAGGCCAGCTGACCTGTGAGTTAGGAGGAAACCTGGAGTATTGTCACAGTCAGTGGATACACCACCGAACTGTGAGTACACACAGAACTCTCTCTGTGTGTGTGTGTGTGTGTGTTGGAGTGTGTTCACTCACACGAAAAACAAAAATTTGCAATAGGTATTTGAATTTCATTTGAGTAGTCAAACAAGGGAATGAGTCTCAGTCTGTCGAGTTTGTCAAAGTTCATAAGAAATGCTTAAAGCTAGGGGAAAGTGGATTTGCATAGCCCTTATTTTTCCCTGATGTCATTTTTATTTCAGTGGTAATCTGCAAGATCACATTGTATCTCCATCTTTGGTGCTAAGCGCTCATTACTGTGGTGTTTCTGCACTGCTGATCACTCGATAAAACCAGTGATCCAGTACTGTGACGTCTTTTTCCATGGAGTTTGAGTTTCTGTAGGTGGCGCTCTTTTCTTCATTCATTTATTCCAATATTCCAACCATTTTCCCCAAGAAAGACCGACCAGACACAGGGTGTTGAGAACAGCAAATGTAAAAGCTGATGAACTGATGTACAGTCGAATCCCTATTGTGCAATCAGTAATAGAGAGTAGCGGACAATAGAGTATTATTACTAATCACAGATTTCAATTTCCTGTGTTTTAGGGACAGTTGTGTAACAGGATGTGGAGTCACATGTCTGTGTGTGTTCTTCTCTAGGCCATAGAGAACTTTGCCATGACGGTGAAAACCACAGCCCAGATGCTACAGAAGTTTGGGACAGACCTGGCAGAGACGGAGCTGCCCAACGATGTCCAGTGCACCAAAGACCTGCTCATCTCACACATCGACAAACACAACAAACTCAAGGTAGCTCACTTGCATGTGTGCACATATGCACAGATCCGGACATTGGGGTGGCGGAAGCTTAGTGGTTAGAGAAGCAGGCTTGTGACTGTAAGGTTGTCCGTTCAAATCCCCAGACTGGCTGAGAAGAGAAAATGTTGAGATGCCCTTGAGCAAGACATTTAAGCCCCAATTGTTTCACTGGAGCAGACTGGCTGTACTGAGCAGCTCCCTGTTGCAAATGCATGTAACTGAATAGGAAGCAAGGTGTTGCTCAACTTTCCCTGGGTACATGGAGTTTAAAATAATACAAAATGTGGACATGCTTAAAGGAATACGTCGTGTTTTTGCTAGATTACGCCGTTGGTCAATTTAACCATTAAGTGATGAGAACATAAACACAGAAATCATCCTTGTGTCCCTGGTAGATCGTTGGCTCCGGTGCTCCATGCCAACACTTTAGCATACATTATGTTGAATGATAGTAAGCCACGCTCCCCAAAGCGATTCCGGCTCACACAAACATGTGCTGATACACATGCATGTGCACACACACACACACACAAATGGGCCTGCACATTTACCAGCATTATTAATATGATGTCCTGTGTTTCCCTTTATCTGAAACTAGGATGAATTGAAGCTAGCTTTGAAGCAGGGGACCACCCTGCTAGGTTGTATCAAGGAGCAGGCAGCCAGGTCAGAGAGCCACAAACTGAACCCAGACGAGATCGAGAACCAGATCACCGTGGAAAGGTGATGGTCACTGAAGCCTTCTCTATATCATGTATTTTGATTTGGATTCTACAGCAGCATACACACAGCCTTTCCAAGTAGGCCTATGATGTTACCAATCACTCTTTATGCCTCAAGATTCGGTTAACTAATTCTCACATTTTGTTGTGTTTGTGTGTGTGTGCACGTGCGTGCATGCGTTGCAGGTTGCTGGCCCAGCTGGATGAGACAGAGAATGCCTTTGAGCAGTTCTGGTCTAAACATAATCTGAAGCTGGAACAGTGCCTGCAGTTACGCCACTTTGAACAGGACTTCAGAGAGGTCTGTCTGTGTCTGTCTGTCTACATTTGGCCCATGGAACTTACCAGTGTCACCTTATAAAATATACTTTCAAAAAAACTCTCTTTTTCTCTCAAACATCCAAACTCTCTCTTGCTCTCTCTCCTTTCCTTCCTTGAACATCCAGGTCAAGGTGTCTCTAGACGGTTTGACGGAGAGTCTAACCAGTTTATCAGATATTGGAGATTGTGTGGCCAGGGTGGAACATCTGCTTAAGGAACTCAAGACCTTGGAGGAGAAGGCTCAGGTCAATACACACACACACAAATATTACGTTTTTGTTTTTCCATAGAGAGAATACATGACCGACCAATATTACATTAGCCACTTGTGTGCCTCAAATACAAGCATAATGATATTTTGTCCTTATTAGGATTAAACCTAAAACAATACTCTATTGTTTTCTAACAATCATATTAACAACCAATTATATTAGAAAACATTAAAGAAAGATTCTAAGAAATACTTTTTAACCAGTGATTATTTCACATTTAATTTAAAATCAAAAAAATCTAATTGGCTTTCTGCCATTTGAGAATAGAAGCACCCCTTTTAAATGTTTGTTGCATGACTGTTACATTAGGTCGCACGTTTCTTTAAGTGCATTCTGATGCGTTACAAAAGATTATTAGCATATTAGATGCCTAGATACTTTATAATCATCAGACAAACATCACTGAACATTGCACATTTACATGCAGTATGACATATTGCCATTAACTATATCATTTTTTCCATAAAGGTAAACTGTAAATTAGTGGTAACTGTAAAATTGTCCTATTAAAAGGCCAAATAGTTAATAACATGTTAATAATGATTAACAATATAAATAATAAAATGATAAAATCCTATTCCCTCTACAACAGGTAATGTTGTGTCAATGATATTTGGCAACGTTAGCTAGTGAGTTAGCATAGAACGTTAGCAACTGTAAGTGCAACTTAATATTTCAAATGTATTTGTTTCATAATTTACCACACAGGTGTTTTGATCAATTTTAGATCAAGTGATGCTGAAAATGGAAGTTATGTGTATATTGAGGTTTATAAACCTGTTTAAAGTAATGCTGTGTAGCCTTTACAGTGTATGCCGCCATGTTGATGTGACATCAGATAACTGCAACTCTGAAACCTCAGGAGAAATCTTGGCTGAGTTTCCTACTTGGAATTTTGACTTGCCGTTTCACCGCATTTTTCCTAGTAGGAAGACAGAATTTCTGACTTTCCCACATCACTGGGACCCCCTATGCCAAGAACTAATCTGCTCAAACGTTATCTATAGGTCAGTTATGGAATTTACTACTTTCTCAAATCTCTCACACACAAAACAAATGTACATTCAAAAAGCAACTAAAGAAGCATCTCATGCCACCGAACATATGACTGGAACTGGAACCAACTATTTTTAACAACTTTAACAACCTTTCTGTGTAATACCATTGAGCATGTCATGTCTTGTATGTTTGTAATGTATTTTGTCTTTTCTGTGGACCCCAGGAAGATTAGCGGTCGTCAAGGCGTCAGCTAATGGGGATCCGTTTATTAAATAAAATAGACAAAGATTATCGCCACTTTAAACAATTTTTTTTTATATTTTCATAAAAACATCAGTTTGTGCTTTTTTCCTTAAACTACTCTATCCTTATATAACATCATAAAGCAGGGTAAACTAAACCGTAAACTTTATGTGGGTTTACCCTCCTCTTGTAGTTGTTTTATTGTTGAAGCTATTGCGACCTGCTGTTCACCCAGGCGGCCCTAGATAAGGCCCAGCTCCACGCGCTGCACGGTGACCAGCTGATCCAGAGTAACCACTACGCTGTGGACTCCATCCGACCCAAATGTGTGGAGCTCCGACGGGTCTGTGACGATTTCAACAATGAGGCCAAGAAGAAGACGGACGTCCTGTCCAAATCTCTGCAGATACACAGGGGCATGGATAAGGTGAGGATACGACACAGCATCTGCACACCGACAGGTGTCACACCCATTTTTTGGTTTGTTTTAATTTTGCTGTACTTTTATGGTTTGTGATTGAATGTCTGTAGGTGATCGGGTCTTTGCTCTTGCTTCTAGACTATGGAATGATCTGCCTGAGGAGCTTAGGCTGCTAAATCTGTATCTTTTAAATTACCTCTTAATATGTATTTCTATAGACTTGCTTTTACCTTTGATTATGTTTTTGACCTCCCTTTTATTGGTTTACTCTTATATTCTCGCCTTGCTTTCCTTTATCTTACCTTGCTTTCAATGCTTTTGCTATTCATTTTCCTTTTTTAAATTTTTACTCCTTTGTAAAGTACTTTGTAACTGTATTTTGATACTAATTCTAATACTAGTATTACTACATCACCAGACACTTGTTAGTAGTAGTTACCTAAGTGCCAATAAGTATGTAGTGAAGACAAATAACTGCAATTCAAAATGTTATGGTATCCATATAACTGGCAAACTCGTGAACTTTATGAGTGTGGGGCCAGTAACTCACTTCTGGTTTCATCTCATGTCTGGTTTGCATTGGTCCAACAGTGGCTCCTTGTCATGTTTATGGTTTAATTTGTTTGTGGTGGTGTGATAAACACCTGCCATGTGAATCTACCTCTTATGTGCTTGTGATCACACTCGGATTCAAACTATTTCAATGACTCAATTCATTTTTCACCTCAGAGACTGATCTAGTTATAGGGTATTATTTGGTTAAAGACTCCTTCCAGCAATGGCACCACAAATGTGAATGTTTTCAACCACGTTGCAAACAAATTGTGGCTGGTTTACAATGCATATCAATATCATCAAGAGATTCCTACCTTTTAAAATAGACACAACTTTGCATCACCACAACAATTCCCCTGCTGCAAACCTGAAGAAGGAATGGACTTGTGACTGGTGGTGATAATCACACTGCATGTTTTTCAGAAAAGCTTTAAGAAGCTTAATTACATTTTAATAGGATAAAAAATTTCTTATAACGTTCTTCCAATGCGATACATTACAACTTCCTTCCTCTTAAACAACAATGGAATGAAACACAATCAAAGTGAATAAAAATACAAAACAGCCTCTTCTTTTGCAACCAAGAGGTCTGGTATTCACCTGACTTCCACAGCATTTTACATTTACATTTTAAGCATTTAGCTCAGTGGTTCCCAATCCAGTCCTCAAGTGCCACCTGCTCTACTCTTGCACTCCTGATTCAATTAAGGCATCATGAGAATGTGTGGCCCTTGGAGCTAAAAGTTGCAGAACGGGTGGCACTTGAGGACTGGATTGGGAACCACTGATTTAGCTGATCTCACAATTAATTAAATAGTAGAATAAGCTTAAATTCATAGATGACCAACAGTACAGCCAATAGTCAGGAGGTCAAAGGTCAGAGCCTTAATGCCCTTACAATATTCCTGTAACAATAGAACCAATATAGATAGAAGTGGGTTTTTTAAATGCTAGTCGAGTGAAGTCTAAGGGGAAATCATTCATTTTCAGTCTTTCAGACTACTTACTCGTCAGATTGATGGATTTGGTTACACTTCAATGAAATAACCCACTCCAAATGTAGAAAAATCTCCCTCATTCTTGCAGTGTTAATTTCTGTATAACATGCAGTGTTCAAGTTCATTTATTTATATCGCCCTTTATCACAAGCATGTCTCAAAGGACTTCACAGAAAATGAGCCAAACTAGATCTAACTGAACAACAATCAATGGAATTACAGACAAACACAGGGAAACAGAACAAAGCACAAGACACACAATATACATTTTTAGCAGACCACAGCAAGCCTACCTATTATACAAGGCCTAAACTACCCGGCACCACCAGACTTAGACCCTCGAGGCTGCAAGGGACAACTTCCAAGAAAACCTTATTAGGTGAAAACATGGATGAAACCTTGGGTGGGCCAAGTTAAAGATGGATTCCCCCACCAAGACGGCTGAGTGTGCAATAGGTGCTGGGACAAACAGTGGAATGGACAGTAATATAGGCAGTGACAGTGACATAATATCTGTATAACAGTTCATAATTTCCCCTATATTTAACTAGTAACTCTTTTTGAGGACTTCATTACCCAGAAATCCTGTAAGGTGATGTCAGTAAACTAAACATCTTCTCAGAGTGGTGGGGTGGAGCTGGTGAAGACGTTCAACCATCGAGTCCAGCTATCACTGGACAGAGCACTCGCTCACTGCTGCGTAGGAGACACTTTTGAATTATGTTCTTAAGTGTGGATCCATCATTTCCAGTGTGCATACAGACAAAAATCTGGTTTATTTTTACATAAAAATCTTGCCCAGTGTAGCTTTAAGATATGTTTGTGTTTCTGCTCTGTACAGGTGAACCAGTGGTGTGAGTCTGGCATCTACCTGCTGGCCACCCAGGCCGTGGACAAGTGTCAATCACAGGAAGGGGCGGAGTCAG
>OMOT01038546.1:0-33065 GCA_900312575.1 Acanthochaenus luetkenii
TAATCACCATCAATTGTTTCCGCTGCCACAGCGACTAACGTTATATCAGTAAAGTTACTAAAATATGCCGTAATCGTTCAATTAATCTTGTTAGCTTGCTAGCATTAGCTAGCCGCGAAAGGGAGTGATTGAAGGCTAATCTCAACCAATCTAGAATCAGCATTAAAAGGTAAACCTCAAACTCACGTTTGATTGGTTAGAATGGTCACCGTCACAAGGCATACTAGCGAATGTAGAGAAAGGGACGTTCCAAGTGAAGAAGGAAAAAACGGAAAAAACGGTCATACCAGAGCGAATTTAGAGAAAGGGACGTTCAAGTGAAGAAGAAAAAAACAGAGAAAAAATGGTCGCACCAGAACAATTATTTCCACTCGCACAGGTGCGACCAATTATATTTCGAGGTCGCACAGACTAAATTTTGGTCGCATATGCGACCAAAACGGTCGCAATTTCGAGCCCTGGTTGTATGTCATAGACGAACGTGTTAGTCACTGATTCGCCTCGGAAGAGTGAGCGAAATTTCCAGAGCCTTATTAAAATATCATACTTAAACAAAACAGCGTTCATAATTATGTTTGTTATGCCATGAAACAGATGTATTTATCTAATGTTTCAATAAAGCATTGATTGAGAAAAAAAATGCATTTTGTATTTTCTAATAATATTCATAATATATTTTTTGGTGTATCGTTATCGATTGATCGATTAGTCGTTCATTAACTTTGGCGACTATCAATCAAGGAAATCCCCTAGAATTTGCAACCCTAGACAGGACTAGAGCCAACATAACATTATTTGAGAATGCGCCACCAAGCAAAAAAAAGTCAGTCAAAAAGACGGCCATGTGTCGGTGGGTTCTGAAACGTACACGCCAAATGAAAAATCTACCTGCATTTGTCGCTTGGCGGGTGTTAATTTCGGACCCCGTCTATACCAGTTTCGATCCGCCCATCCCTGGTGGATATTAATTTCCCAATTTAGCTGCCTAATCAGCAGATGGTTACTGTAAAATGATGATGGAGGCTAAACGGTCCAGATTAAATACAGAGCCACGCTCGTGATAAGAGCTGATGATCCATCGCATAAAATGTTTCTGATTTGAAATCAATGGAATAATTAATTAAAATAAGTCGGTAAAGCAGTTCTGCTGCTTTTTTCCGGCAGTGGTGATAAACGGTACAATAGAAATGTTTATATCGCCGCATGATAGCAGCTAGAGGAAGGATGACAGAGGATAATAATAAGAACCGATAAGCAGCCTCAATAAAGAGTTGTAGTATTGATAAAATCCTAACAATATCCATCCCTAATCCTCGTACACTACACAAGGCATTGACTAAAGATGGCAAGACAACAAGATTACAGTACTAATGTTGTATTCTTAGAAAGACAATTTCCATTGAACTTAGTGTAACTTTAAATTAATGCATCACTAACATGTATATCAAGAGATGGATAACCTCCATCTCCAAAACGAATGCAGATAACCTGTTATGTGGAGCGTTACCCTTCACAGCATCATGGTCTGGTATTTCTATATTACTTACAATGGGACCATCTCCACGTTCCAGGAATGGCTGGTGGTTGATGTGTACGATGGCAGGCAACAGATACTGCAGGTAAGAGATTATTGAATGAATGTTGTGTGTTAGACAAGTGTGATATTGTTCATATAACCAACAAATGCTGTATTGACTTGTATGTCAAGGTATGTGAAAGGGGGCAAGTACAACAATTGATGTGGACAGTATCAGAACAGGACTTACAGAGAGAGTTTTGCCAGAGCCAGTCTGCGCAATGCCGACCATATCCTTGCCACTCAGGGCTAAAGGCCACCCCTGAGCTTGGATGGGTGTTGGTTCAGTCCAGTTCAGCTTGTTGATCACATCCATCACATAGGCTGAGGGAGCAAGGGAAACACAAGTAACTGAGATGCAACTTGGGACAAAACCACCATTCAAAAATATTCAAACAATCCATTGAACTTACACGGGAAGCTGGCCTCGTGGAACTTCATGATGGGATTCGGGCAGTCCCTCCCCTTCACTGTAACGGTTTTAGTTCTCCTATAATTTTCGACGTCTTGCTGCAAGATGAGAAAACACACCGAATGAACAGTGGGCACAGCCGATTGCGCAACTCTGCAACACGTGCAGGAGTTACATAACACTTCCACCAAATCAACAGTGTACATACCGGAGGCCTCCGAACAACGTCGGGATGCGGTTGGTAGAAGTTCTTGTCAAATTTAGGTAGTTCGTCGAGGTTCCAGTGCTTCTTGCGCAGCCGCTCACCGGGATTCCCGTACTTTCCTCCTCCTCCTCCTCCACCACCGCCGCCGCGACCGCCACCAAAGCGGGGAGGACCGCCGCCATAACTGTAACAGTTGAAAGGTGCGTTAGGATTTACACAAAGCGGTCTGGCTCGGTCACCTCGTTTGAAGCAACAACCGCGGCAAGAGCGAAGTTATTATTCCTCGACACAGCCCATTTTTTAGAACTGCGTCATTATGTGAGGTTATAAAGCTGCAATATACTTTTCAGCCAGTAGAGGAACAATGGAAAACCGGCCGGCATTTTGTATCCGCATTCATACTGCCACATGGCGAAAAGCCGACTAGCCAATGGGGAACACGACTCCGTGCTGGTGCGACAAATCAGAGAAAACCGAACGACACGAACAAAGTATATTGTTTTTGAACAACTACTTAAGTAGTCTAACACACAACCAGTATTGTGAATAGGCGTTTTCACCGGCAATTAAATCGAAGCTGCCCTGAGGCTAGCCGCCGCTGGGCACGAGGCCAGACAAGGCCTTGAGCCAAAGACAACGGTAGCGTGGCTCCGTTCAGTCTTGTGTACCAATGTGGATAAACCAGCTAACTGTAGCTAAAAGTCGAACATGTTACTGCCTTGTGTTGAAAAGTCGAGTACGGACCACTACCAAAAGAATAAAGCCACAGAATTCGATTGCCTCGTTTCTTTCCCCCATCGTTAGCCAATTTTTGTCAGCCATTTCTACCGATTCGCATTGAGGCCAAACCTCGTATAAAACATGAGAAAGGGTACTTACCCTCTGTCTCGGTCCCCTCGACCGCGATCTCTGTCAGAAAACCCTGGCATATTGTAAACAATTTGTATAAATTAAAAAAAGATAAATATACTACAACACGGATTGAACGCCGACTAAAAACCAACCGGCAGTGGTTCTGCTGAGAAATGCCGGTAGTCCAAAAAAGAGCCCCGGCTTATATCACAAGAGGAAGTGCATGCCGCAGCACCGCTGATATATTCATCCGCTGTTCTATTTTGTTCTCCTAAGATTCAGTTTATGGCATATAACGTTAGGAGTAGTGAGACCTAGCAGTGTTTGTCGTCAAACTATAACTGTAACTACATAGTATATCGGCGTCCTCAATAGCACATTTTAAGCTAGGACAACTTTAACAGAGGAACATTTCCATTAAACAAAATCTGTCTAAAGTAGATTGGTAATCTAAACAATGACACAATGGCTACTTTGCCGAATAAATAGCGATAACATATTTTCCGTCTTCTCTTGCAGTTACAATGTGACAAATGCCTCCTTAGGCAATTTGGAATTATTTGGCGAGGAACGAAAATGTTGGCGGATGTATATGTTCGAGACAGAAACTGGTAATCAGGTTACTTCCGACGTAATTGCGATAAATGACGTCAATAGAACCCCTAATTTAGGTGACGATTTTTGTAACCTTCCAAAACATGTACTATGTATCACACAATACAAACTGTTTCATTCTTCAGTGTGACTGAGTCATCTACTTGAGAGCTGGTCACTGATAATTCTATGTAGGAAGTTACTTCATGGGGTTTTGGCAGAATCCCACATTAGTATACATGTATGCAACTTGACACCTTTCTTTCAAAACGCCCTGGTCTTATAGTTTGCCTTTGTCCCTTCCCTGACGTTTTAAGGTGAGAGTGAATACACTGTGAGAGTGAATAGCTCAGGACATGATGTCCCGTCCCTTCATTCTAATCTCAACGTCACTACCTGGTTACGTAAAGCTCATATGTAAGTAATAATAACAATAATAACGATTTTTCATCCCCCACAAAAAAAAGGATAAGACACATCTTTGTACAAGGCCTTACATCGTTAAGACAAAGGCAAGTTTAATTAGAACTAATTACACACGAAAATAAAATACTCTTACAAAATGATAGTGTTAACATACATCAAATTGCATCAGTCAGCTATGAGAGATATAGGACTATATCTAGTGGATCATGCTAAAAAATAACAAAAAAGAAGAGAAAAATAAAGAAACCAAGAACTGCATCTCAACTTGACTTGTTAATAAAAAGTTCAATTCTTCAGTGAGAGGCAGCCATGGGGCAATGCTGAGCGATGTAGTGTAGGAAACATAGTACAGCGATCTGCTTGTGCACTGGACTTGAGGCTAAATTAATATGTTTACATATACATTTGAGCAGTACATATCCGGTATAGAGGTCACCATCAAATACATATGGCAACCTAGTTCTGTATGTGTGCAATTCCTTTTTTTCATTTTAAGAAAATCTTTTTCTACTCAAGTTAAAGATAAATTACAGGTTGTGTGATCCACATATATGAACAATATCTTATTACTGTACAAAGCACCATCCGAGGACACTCCACTTTGCATACGCTTATCTACATAAAAGAACATGAAAAGTGAATTATTGTTTTAAGTGTATGCAAACGTTAAGAACAGTCCATGGTCATAAGAGATTGCTACACAGGCAGCGTCTTTCGGAAACATTCAAGAATTGCGTTTGAAATTGTAGAAAACATTACTGACGGGACTGTATAACAGGGTAAAAACTGGAGTTCATCTCATTCATTTCATTTTCAACCAAAAGCCCATATGGAGATACACAAGTTTCATGTTAATCGTCTACTGTGGGCAACACAATGCAAATGACAAAACTCCTTCAACATAACATTCAGGAGATTGAAACAAGGGGTCAGAATTAGTTTCTGGTCAGTTCCCAAGTGACATTACAAACTAGATATGGCATCTCCTGAGAATGCGGCTGGCTAGTGGTCCGTATGATATTTGTCAAATATTGTATTGTGGCCACAAACAGGTATGAGGGTGGGTAGTGTATTGTGCAGTTTAAGCAGTAGTAGTATGTCAATAAGTAAGGTTGCCAATATCATATAAGACAAATGTGTATGTTATTTAGCACCACATGGCTATAACCATAAGGTAGTAGAGGTTGTTATTTTCTATGACCATACACAGGCAGCACATAAATGGGGGCTATATTTGCTCTATATGATGGATGTTGAACAGAATACTAGGAAGCAATGGTAGGTTTCATGCTAGTGGCAACCAGTTCAAGTTCATTTTATTTATATAGCCCTTTATCACAAGCATGTCTCAAAGGACTTTACAAAAAATGAGCCAAACTAGATCCAACTGAGCAACAATCAATGGAATTACAGAATAATGCAAGACAAACGGAGCACAAGACACACAACAACAATATAGACCAACAACAAATGAACTGTAAAAAGGGGGTAATAGAAGGGAAACACATCTAACGCACACCACCACATGTAGCTCCAGAATGAAATCACTAGAATTTAAAAGGGTCAGCTGAATATTTGTAAAGATTAATTCATTCAGAACTATTATGGCACTCAGAGGACATTGTGTGTCTAAGATGATTTTTCCTTAAAACGTACCTCTCCTCATATGGTATGAGAAAGGCTATGTCAAGAATTCAACCACAGCAATCTAATGAAATTCAGACGAGCTTAATTCTGTTTTCACAAACTGTCTTTTATAATTGAAACAGTAACATTTAAAAGCTTCCTCTTTTTTTTCTGAAATAATGGAAAAAGGTTTCTGGAATATAAGCAATAAATTATATATATTATAAAGAATTGTATCGTTTCTTTTTCCATTTTCCCATTATATAAAAATAACACATTTCAAGCTATTTGTTAAAACTTGTGAAATAGGTTTCTGGGAATGCAGCGCTGGTTGTTGGGCAGCAACTGAGGAGCAGAGATCCTTGCTGCTGTCGTTGGAGAGGGTTGTAAACAGTAGGGCACCATCTAATTCTGGATACAGTCTCTAGCCTTGTCCTCTGATTTGGACGCAGTCCCCATTGTCCAGCCTTGGTGTTACTGATAGCCCCAGTTTGATCACTAGGAGGCACCAAACAGCCCTAATGCACACTCAGCATCCAAAATGAGTGGCTGTAGCAAGCAACTATGTTCTCTAGCAAACCAGACTTGTTAATGCGGCAAACGTTTCAGAGTGGACTGACTTTATGTTCTGCTTGGTAATATGGTGCATTGCTACATGGAATACAGTCTATTTTTTAAATGCTAAAATGAAGTACAAAAAAATGGAAAACCCTGTCATTTTTGCAGGTTCCGCAAATTAGTAAATAGTCTGAGTTATTAGCAGCTGAAAATATCCTGTTTAATGCAAAAAATGAAATAAGGGGGTTCTAGGAAAACCCAGAGTCGGATGACATTTTCTGGTCTTCTCTGCCCGCCGCCCCTTGGCCCGACCACATGTCGCTGGTAAGTATGGGAGTCACTGGGCGAGGCAACTGTGGATTACCCCCTTCTGAGTGCACTGATTTGTGGAGGGGTCTGATCACGAACAAACTGTGTTTACTCCTGGTTGTTGCCGACCCCTGCCTGCATCAGTGACTCACTCTACAGCAAAGCCACATGTCTCCTCGATGGCAGTGAGCAGCTTGTCGTACAGTTTATCGTAGTGCTCGTAGGGTGGAATGTCAATCCGATTGAAACTAGAAAAAGAGAAGAGGATAACAGATTTTAATATCAAGGCGTTCCAAAGGAAACTCCGTATTGTAAAGCAACTAATAGACGGAACATGGTGAAACCTACAATAACTACACTGATGCAAACTGAACATAAAGCCGTTTGACAGGAAATTCAGACACTCCTTCGGTGGTAAAGAGAAAAATGGATTAAATAAGGTGAAACCTAAAGAATAACACAAGTGCTTTGTCTAGATTCAACATTACTACTCCCGTCTCTCTCAGGATTGGAAAGTATGGACAGATTCCTCACCAGGTGTGGGCTTTGGGCAGGTTGTTGGTGCTGGCATCAATCTGGTGGATGGTAAAGAGCCGTGGGCCGGCAGCACCTGTACAAAAAACAACAGTTACAATTAAGTACAATAGAAGCGCACACACCTGCTCTGTGCTGTGAAGCATGGACAGCTTTCGGCAGACGGGGCCAGACATATAAAGATTGGGTACACAAGAAATGATGGGTTATACCCATCATTTCCACACAGTTTGAGATTTACAGAAAGCTAATTTGATTTGAGAATGTGCTTACCTCTACCTCCACACAGACTATGCATTCTGTGTGTGCAAACTTTGAAGTCAATGAAGAGAGACAAGAATGTGTGCAAAACGTTGGCCGTTACAGTGAAGCCATATATTACTATATTGTCATTGTAGACCAAGTTGTGTCATTTTTAACATGTTTCATCATAGTTCAGAGGTCATAATATTCGCCAATGTTGTTCATTCACCAAGTTTCTGATAGAGCTGTGAACTATCATTTGAGATCTCATTCTTACACCTGAAAGTGCTGTACATTTTTTATTTTATTATGATTGCTTTTACATGCCATGGGTTTGCCTACATTTTAGGTGTTTGTTGTCCAGCTATAATCAAACAATAAGGGACAGAACCAAATGTGAATGACTGACTGCTTTTGCAAGAGTACTGAAATCACTGTCACTATGGTGCATTTTGCTTGTGTGTAATGAAACACCATGAGCGTTTTATGGTACTTAGTAATGGTATCACTGTTTACAGATCTGTTTACAGACATAGTGATGGCATCAGTAACATGCCATCACTATTATTGAAGATAAATCCCCTTTTTTCCCTGGGCAGTACTGTCTGCCAGCGTGGACCGACTGAACCGCTCCGCTCAGACTCAGGACTCATCTGGTTGTATTTTGTACAATGACAATAAAGCTTTCTATTCTATTTCCTTGTGTGGCAGACAACAAGATGATTACCTGGATAACAATTCCAACGTGAAAGGGGTATTAGATGACAAAACTGTATTATTACCTTGGAGGGCCTTGAAGCCTTGCAGGGGGACCCTGGAGGAGCCAGTGACAAACTGCAGCAGCCGGGCCCTGCGCTCCTCGTCGTAGGACTCCACAGCCTTCCAGAACCATTTGACAATGTTGCTGTCTTGGGTGCAGTGCTTTAGCCGTGTGTTAGACTTCCAGTCTTTGATGTCGATTTTACCCAGGCCACATATAATCAGCTAGAAGTAGAGAAAGGAAGGGCAGGAATGTCATTAAACAATTGTAAAATGTTGAATTAAATTCACTGGGATGCAATGCAGAATAAGGGGAAACCAAGCAATGTGACATCTACATGTGGGCGAGACGATAAATGCAGTGGAGTACCTCCAGCTCCTTCTCATCGAAAGCCTTGAGCAGGTGTTGGGGTATGACCTCATTGAAGCCCTTCTGCAGAGCCAGGAATTGGGCCTCGATGCCCCGCAGGAAACGCCAGTTGACATAGAGCCGGACGTACTCCTTCTTGGTGTCCTGGGTGACAGGGATGCTCTTACCATTGGGCTTGAGCTCATGCTGGATGATCTCCCCATAGGCATTGTGCTCTACGCAGAAGGTGTGGTCCAGCACACCTGTGATGTCATTGTCCCTGAAAAGCGATTGACATTTTGATTTGAAAGGATTACTATTAAAGGGCAACAATAGCCTTTTGCAAAGTCACTTTTGGGATATAATAGAAAATGAGGGAAAAAACACAGATCACACAAATCATTGAAAAACGATCTATTTTTCATTCTGACCAAACACTACAGCAACTAAGTTCACCGATTAGTTCCTCCTCTCTGGTTGAAGGTGTGCTAATCAGTGACATCAGCTGGTGTAGTGTTTGGTTGGAATGAAAACCTTCATGCACATGGCTGGATGGCACATGGTTGGAAACCACTGAGGTAAGAATTATTTAAAGCCCCTGGGGGGCGCTGTCATCACAGTATACAAGGCAGAGGTTTTGATAAGGGCAAAACAATTGATCAACTGTTAAATAGTGAGATATATGTTTTATGTGCGAGTTGTGTCGATTTTGCCCATTTTTCTTTAGCAAGTAAAAAGAAGACAAACTTCTGTACTTATTTACTTGTAGCTGGTATCGGTTGTGCACAGAAATAGCGAGCATTATGCTGTGTGTGCTGTGTAGCAAGGACTTTGCACAGCACAGAACAATGAGCTTTGAGACAAGTCACTCTGCACATTTTGCATCAAGTCATTAAAAATGCGAATAGGAACTCACATGGTACAACAGAAAAATATATGTAGCCCTTGTTTGCCTTGGTCTGTAAATCCTCCGTTTACCAATTCCATTCACATGGAAAAGTCAATAAAATCATTGATATAATTTGTTTTATCTTCTACGTACAGGATCCAGACGAGGCTGTTGTGCAGGTCTGGGTCAACAGACTCCATGTCGTCCAGGGTGATGGGTTTACCCAGCAGCTGTTTGTAGAAGGGTAGGGTAAAGCCTCCGTCTATGTAGTGGCCGTGGAACACTGCCATGCCCATGATACGGCCCACAAAGTGGAAGTATGACAAGTGCTCCTAAAGGGGAGAAAAACATCTTTAGTTTCTGAAAGAACTTTTTTTTGTTCTATATTACACATCTGAACTAAATTACCCACCACAGGGACCTCGGTGAGAGAGTGATTCAGTCCTCCTCCAGACTATTAAACATCTACCTCTCTCACAAAAGGAATTTATTGCACTATGTCTCAGATTATTACTCAGAGGTGGATATCAGAATCTAAAACCATTGCAATCGTAAAACCAAAATTCCTTTTTGATAGATTGTACAAATCCAACATGATAAAAGCAGTAAATAACAGCGGAGTCTCAACAGAACAGTTAAACCGCTGCTTCACTAAGCTGAGCAGTATATCCAGGAGAGCATCTCTGATGGCTTGAGAGAAATGGTTAAGTAACACAGAGAGGAGTGAAACGTGTGTAAGACAAGAGGAGATTACCTAAGCTGTCTATGTGACCCCTCTGAGCTCATGGTTGGTTAGTTGGGTGACCGGCATGATTGCATGGGTAGTCCCAGGAGAGAATCAACCTCCTAACAGTGGGAGTGTCAATGCCATGCGCTACCCCTTGAGCTACAAGAGGCCACTGTCTGTGTGTTGTCAGTATTGTCTGTGACTCACAGGGTTGACAGCAGAGTCAGGGTTAATCTGCAGTGTGTAGATGTCATCACGGGAGTACTGGAACAGGCCGTAGTACGGGTTCAGCATCTCATGCGACAGCAGATAGAGCCACTCCCTGCACACAAGATGCACGGGGAAACACAGCAAACAATAGTGAGCAAGTAGTCAATTAGCCACTAGGAGGCAGACCTCAATGTAAAAAGCGCCGCAGTGTTTACAGTGACAAAGTCTGATATGTTCCATATACTGTGTTCCGCTTTGCTATGGCCTCTTACCTGGCCACTCCTCCATAGTCAAGGCCCTCTTCTCCTCTAAACTTCACCATCAGTCTCTTCCACAAATCCTTCGGCCTCATCTTCATCACCTGTCGATACGACTCCTGCAAGAGAAACACGCACACCACGTCAAAGACAGTAACGGCATCAGTAGACGATTGACGACCTTATCAGTTTGTTCTCCTACATACTGATGCAGGATCGTCTGGTCTATACAGTCCATGCCAGAGAGAAATGTCCTGTAATGTCAAAGTGAGTGGCCGTGGCTCCGGGGATGCCGCCAAATAACATGCATTCCTGTGCTCTCATGTAGAACTGAGTGTCCCAGCTTCTGATGTTCCTTTATCAGGAGATAGGAGAGTGGCAAGAGGCTCCCCAAACATTAAACGATGTGCTTGGAGGTCCAGTGAGAGAGGGACCAGTAGCAGTGCTGCACCCTCATTCAAGTTCCATGCCTTGCACTGTGGCTCATGGGGAACATGACAGGAATGCACAAAGCATCAGCTGGGCCTAGGGTAGTGTGCCGTCTTGTCTTTCTGTCCGTTTTGACTATACAACGCTTTTACCAAAAGTCGAGACTATCCTAAATGGATTGATCTTAATAACTACAGGACAAAACAAAGTAGTGGAAACTGCTCTGAAACAAGATGTTCTTCACTATAGTGGTTTTCTGACATGAGGCAGTTGCAGTATAGTGTTCCAGCAATAGCAGTCGTTTCCACTTGGCTCTCTGCTGTGAGGCTGAGATCTCTCTACCTCAATCAGTGTTCAGCCCACGTGCAGACGGCTCACAGCGTCAGGGGGAGGTTCATTTAAAGTGGATTAGGGGCAGTTATAATAAACACAGCCATAAGACTATAATAACACAGCCTCTTCAACAGCCAGGTCCCACTATGCCCTCCAGATACAGTACACAACTGAGAGGTGCCATGGGAGAAATGAGAATGTCTTATCTACACCAAAAAGTACACAAAAAGACAGCTCTGACAGTCCACCAGCTAACACTTGCCTATTCAGTCATAATCTAATGCTTCAGCTGGTCTGGATAAGCTATGAAGTTATGTCTCGCTCAACCTCAAGAGCTCCTCTGCCCCCACGCCCCACTCTCTCACATTGAGACCAGCCAACAAAAATGTCTTCGTTCAGATTAACAGACGTGGCTGTTCCAGCACATTCCACTGCATATTTTACGAGGGTCATGTAGTCTGTTGCAGGTGTTGTTGCTCTGATGAAGGCCATGCACCTCCTAGATGCAGAAAACTCCCCCACTGAGAAAATGTACTGGAGAAAACCTTCATTTCAAACAAGAGGTCTGCTTTAGATTTTGAACAGAACACCTTTACACATCACAGATAACTGTGTGCGTGTGTGTGTGTGTGTGCGCGCGTATGTGAAATCATTCACAGCCAAACTGCTATGGGCAATGAATGACCTTTACGGGAACAAGAACACGGGAAAATAACTAATGTTCAAGAGAACTTAAGTCTATTAATAACTTGTGACAATTAGAAGCAGACAGCTCTGCAGATCTGAAAGAAAGAGATATTTTGCGGGTTGCATCACTTACAGGCCAAGCACAGCACTGATGTCTGATTGTGCAGTGGGGAATATACAGCGTTGTTTTTTTAAACCTTATTTATTTAGTTCATTTTTATTAGTTTTACTGTAGCATTTTGTTATGCATTTTATTTTGTTTCAAGTGCGTTTCTGCTGTGACAATTGAATTTCCCTCTGGGATAAATTAAGTACCTATTTACCATCTGCTACCCATCTTTAATAACTGGCTACCCTTGTGCACCTCAGTGCAAACACAGATCATACTATGACAAGATTGAACATGCCTGTATCTTTCCACCCTCACCTCGAAGATCTCCTCGCGGGACACCTCAATGCGGCAGTGGCCGGCCTGGGGCTGCTGGTGAGACAGTTCCTGGCGGAGGATCTTGAGCTTCTGAACAAGGTCCCTCTTGTACTTGGGCACCGTGAGGCAATCTGCCTCCTCTGGGAGCTGACTGGGGGACACCAGAGCCTGCTGGGCCTGATCCTTCAACTGGTTCTGACGGCTGAGGGGCAAACAAGAAGAGAAAAAAGGTGAGGGAGAGAAACAAACAGGCGAGGAGAGAGACATACAGATCCAAGAAACTGAAAGTAAGGCTTTCTGAAAGTAAGAGTTATTTCTCTGTTCTTTGCTGACTGCAGAGAACTAGAGAACACACTGAGGTCATCTGGGAAGCACATCAAGTCAAAAAGCTGTCTCGGCCCCGCAGAGACAGACAGACACAGGTGGAGGTGGGATTACTGGAGGGAAGACTCATACAACACATACACACAAGTTTCTCTCTCCTCCTCCCCCACCTGGAGCTTTCTACAGGGGAGCAGCAGAATGTGGCCAAGGCAAGAAAGTTGTGTAAATAGATTCTCTGTTGCTTTTGACTCATGTAGACTTGAGGCAATGTAGGGTCACTGAAGCCTTCCCTCAGAGGCATACCGGTACAAAAGGGCTCGAAAGGGAACATTTTAGGCCTTGTCATAGATAAAGTGGGTGTCCTGGTGGTACCATGTACTTTGAGCATTATGGGTCTGAGTTCAACTCATAAGCTTTGCTGCCTTTTAATTCCTCTTTCTCTAAACTTTCCTGTTACTCTCTCCGGCATACTACCAAATAAAGCCAAAATACCTGAAAACAGACAAAGTATTACCACAAATGTATCTAACCAGATAATTTTAAGAGCAGCGTTTTTAAATCAAGATTAGTTATCAATATCTTAACTACAGCAACAAATAAGTGGCTAACCACAGTATCAAAAGTGAGGCTGTAAACATTATCTGCGGTTCACATTGGCAAGGGTCTTGACTCTGGCGCAGACCTCTGGATGGAGAATACAACTTCTGAACCAGGGAAGAAGGCCTCAGAGGCTGGCACAGTGGGGAGGGAGCACGCACACACACACACAAAAGACCCTTTATGGGGCCAGTACTAAGATTATTTGCACATCGGCCTTTTGCACTTCAGTGGGGCGTAGCAGGCACGCTCTGCCCTGAGCAGGGTCATAAACACCAGACTCCACAGCCGACCACAGAGGGTGGTGGGAGCATAGATATATTGGTGTGTATGTTGTACACATATGCAGGCTATACGAGTGTGTATTCATAGTATACCGTTACATCATCACACGACCATCTTGTAATACATTTACAGCGGATTATAATCAAATGACAGCCACAGGCAATGAGCTGTGTATATGGTAAAGCACCACAGTGGTAGGAAATGCACGTGACATCATGGGAATAATATGAATTACAGTCTCTTAATACTGAGCGATTCCAAGGTAAAGAAATAATTGAAAGTTCACACAGACAGGTTTTATAACCCCCCACCCCCCAAAAAAGTACAGTAGGTATCTATTTGATCAAACCACTGAGTTTTCAAAGAAGGAAATCAATACTCAAGTTACATCTGGGACCAAAGCTGACAGCCAATTAACTCCTTTTGACGACAGAATACAGTCGTCAAAAGTTAATTTAGCTCAAGTTTGGCAGTCTCCAATACCCACCCAATGGCTTGCATTCTTCTCTACCACAATGTGTAGTGACGGCTTGCTCTTAACAAAGTGACTGAATTTGGTTGCTGATCTCTTTGCCTGGTTCCCCAGCACAATCTAGCTTCGCTACGCAACCACTTCCTGCTATCCCAGAAAGCCACAGGGCCCCATAGGATACTCAAGCACTCCTCTTGAATCCCTTTATTTCCTGCAGACTAGACTCAGAGGGAGAGAAGGAGAGAGGGCGGGTGGCAGGAAGGGCAGCACTTGCTCTTTCTCTCCTAGTCGCAGGCAAACAGTTCTTTCTTGCCTTTCCAACTCCTTCCTGGTGAGTTGACCTATGGCGCTTGTTACCTGAAGACACTCGCTGGAGAGACAGGTCACTAATAAAAGCAACCTTGTTGTTACTTCTGGGAAATGATACAGTGACTTCTCATGCAGTTCTACAGCCAGGTCTTAAAACCAGACAAGGATTTACCTATTGTACAGTGACATTGACCACTCAAGGGGCTTGGATTCAGGAAAAGATTGCAACATCATAGGGGGAGTCTACCCAAAACCATGCTCTGGCTTCTCAGCAAGTCTTTAGCAAATAAAAAGGGCAATAAACTATAACTTTGACGGACATACCGTATATATATCAACCATTTTTGTGGGATGACGGCGCCTGAGGGGTGAACATTTCTGAAATCCCTGCCTTGATAAGAGGCAGATGTCTTGATGGAAAGCCACGACAACTGATATCTTTTCCAGAGTTTTGTCGCGAGCAAAAAAAGTCACTCCAAACTCAGTCCTTTTTGCAAGGGTACAGCAGCTTCATAGCTACTCAGTGGTCAGTTAGGCCAGAAACAAACAGAAAAGGACACACAGGGGTAATATAATCAGAATGGATCAGACTTCAACTGTAATCATCCACAATTTATAAAGCCAAATCTAAGGCCAAGGTCTCTGAGCCCTTGACGAACCAGGACTTAGCATGCTCTACACCTCGCAATGTGTGTTAGATTAACACACACTTAATAGATCTCTCAGGTTAATCTATATCAAAGCCAAGGGGTTCTCAATTCAGAATAAAACATAATAAAAGTATGTGATTGGACTTCATGCAAATCGTACAAATTGTTTATCATACTAATAGCAGCTATAGAGAGAAACAAACCTATTCCTCTGTGTAACATGACTATTCCTCTGAAACTACTTAAAAACACACCCACTTCCTGGCTTTGATGTGAACTAATTATCTTACCACCATATTTATAGAACAGAAATTCTATGCACAAGATTTTCATACATCTGGGCATAATTGTGCTTAAGACAAAATTCCTACATTAAAAACGTACGCGGCGTGCCAGGCTAGGTTTTTATAAGACTTTTCAGAGGGCCACAGATGAAACAAAGCAAAACGAATACAAAATCCTAAACACGTTCTTTGATCTGTCAGAACAGGAAAAAAAAAGAAACCTGATCTCTCCATCGATGCATTCCGTCTCTCTGGACGGAGGAGGAATGAGGTCAGGCGGAGGAGGCCCACCAAGGCACCCGTACTCTGCTCAACCTTCACAGAGCAAGGACCTATGGGTAATTCTGCGGCTATCGCAACATGGAATGTGTTTGAACAGCTGCGCGAGGGAAGAAATTCGAAAACACGTGCATCGACGCACGCAGGCACGCACCAAGCACAGAGACATGCACCAACACACATGCACTTGTGTGGGTGCACACACACACACACACACACACACACACACACACACAGTTCATTCATTGACTTGGGCATCAAATGTATGCTCCGTTTCCTGGACGTAAGACACTCCTCAGCCACAGACAGAGCGGCCTTGGTTTCCACTCTGCTATCTGATGTCTGGCCAAAGCCAGTTTTGTGACAGATTGTGTACTAAAACTCCTTCATGATCAAAACCTCTGCAGGGTTGTGGAATTCAAATTTGTGTGAGCGGAGTTGAGACTGAGGGGGAGTGCACTTGACTGTGTGTGTGGGAGGGTGCTAAGCAGAAGGGCCGCTCTGAGCGCTGAACCTCTACACAGGTGGTGAACACACCTTGGCACAGGACCCCAATGTAAAACATTCACTGAGGGGGAGGTAGAGTGAATAAGTCTGTGTATGTCTGTGAGTGTGTGTGTGTTCCTGTCTGTGTGCAATGAGGACTAATGGCATGGAGCCCAAGTCTTACCTGACATTCTGACTTTCAACGCCTCCTCGAGAACCATTGGGGCTTGGACTACAGGCAAAAAACACAGAGAAAGGGAAAACAAGTCACATACAGACACACAGGACTCTGATAATATGCCTTAATTTATTTGCTTCACTGTCTAATTTACATCACTATTAGTTATGTTTTTCTGGCTTGAGGGTAAGGAGGGACTCACTTGAGGACTAGATGCAAGTTGGCGGAGAGGCGCGGGTCTGTGAACTGCGTGGTTCGATTATTGTGGTCCACAAAGTAGACCCTGCCGGTGGCGGTGTTCCGGATCTCCCAACCAGGGGGCAGCGGACCCAGCTCCTCACAGTTAACATTACTCAGATCTCTGACAAGTACAAGAGAAACGCACACAACATACAATAAAATATAGCAGATACTCTGCGTGTGTGAGAGAGAGAGTGAGATATTGAAATTCTAGGCATAAAACATACCAAAGCACTGACTAACTGGTCTGAGGCGGACAGCAAAGATTCCGAGATGCCTGAGAAATCACTTTTATTCTATTTTTCTTCTTCCTCCCATCAAAAATATTTACTGCTGCCCTGCAACCCCGTTCAGCTGGAGACAAGAAGGTTCAGAAATTACAGCAGCCTCACTATGCTGGCGCTGACTTATCTGTTTTGCAGGGTCAAAGCCAAAGGGACCAGAGCCTCAAGAGCGATGAGAGCTTGGCAGCTCAGCCATCTGGTAACGCTAGAGCTGTCTGAAGAGCAGTCGGTAAGGTGTGGCGTGAGCAATAGGCTAGTATCAAAAGCAATAAAAACACCATCCATCACGCATATTGATAGAAAGCAAGAGAGCAGTGGCCAGGTATTATGATATCATGTTTTATTGATTGTGTCTGGAGCACACTGAAGCATGTGTGCGTCTATGTGGAAATGCGCATGTATGTGTGCGTGCGTGCGTTCCTCTGGGAGTGTGGTAATCAATAGGACACACATGCCTGAGTGAGTAGGGCCCAAGAGCCTCTGGTATGACTGATTGAGACCTGTGTGCTGATGGGGTGAGGCCTGTCAGTGCTTGTGCCAGAGGATACCGAATCACTCTCAGAGCCCCGTGACATAGGTCTTCTCATAGCATGTCATAATCAGCTGCAGGTTTACAGCAGACTACAAGGGGATCAGGCCTAAGAACTGGCCATGACACTATGCTATGGGTTCTCTCAGTAAAGTGGTGCTCTTGCACCAAACTGGGTGGTTGGTAAATTCAGAAGGTCAGAAAGCATTTCTCGCCTTTATTAGACAGTTGAAAGTGGAGAGACAGGAAAGACTGGGAGCCGGGTTTGAACCCAGGACATTGCGGTAACACGGTATGTGCCTTAGACCACTGAGCCACCAGGACACCCCCAGTGTGTTCAAAGAATGTATTTGCAGCAGTAATGGTAATGTCAAGCTAACTGGCTAACCTTGCAATCAAGCTTGTTGCAACTCCACAATAGTGAAAATACGCTCTTTAAGACCACCATTTGTCACAGCCTTTATATGTGTGCCGGAGATAATTAGCCTAAACTTGAAATTAACAAGAAGAAGTTGATCTTCTCTTGATCTGCTAAAATTTTTAAGCAAAGCCTCAAATTGCATTTACAAACACACTCATTGTTTTAAAAAAAAAGATAGATAATATCAGAACAAATGAGAGATTATCTTCTTGAGTTGTCAAATATAGGTCTATCTATAATTTACACAAGTAGGACTTCTGCTCTTAAGCAGTAGTTACATTTTAGTTTACAGCACAGCTTATCATAGCCTTATCTTTTTGAGCTAGACTTCATCCTTAGTGTTTCTTTGGTGGTAATTGATAGAGGATAATGATGCAAGGTGAGAAGAGAGAAATACATGTTGTGTTGTATGAGTTCACACATCCCCTGGTGGAAGTACCTGGGTACTCTGGGGTCGTGCCACGTGCTGACACCTGTCTGGGTGTGGAGAAAATACACTTGGCCTTGCTGTGTGGTCCTCTGCTCTGTAAGACAGAAAAAGAGACATAAGAAGGGGGCATGGAAGGATTTGGAGACACTTGGCTACACAATGGTGCGCACAATTTTAATGGCGTGAACTAATGCATTTTAGGTAAATCAAGTATACGTCAAATACACAAGATGATGGGTTGAGAATATACGGAAAATTTAATTTGGTGTGATTCATGTGTCGTGTATGGACAGAGCGTGCTTATAATCTGTCTGCGTAAAAGAGATCACACAGATGGAGATAAAAGGACTGCCTGAGTCAGTGGAGATCCCAGAGGCAGCCAGGAAGAGGTGGTCGGAAGAAGGGGAGGGGAGGGGGGTTGGAGAGGGAGGGAGAGGAGGAGAGGAGAGATGGGGTTGTCTGACTTTGGAGTCGGTTAGCTCATTCATCACAGCTCGACAGAGATATTTCCATGGAGCTGCCTGCCAGAGCGCTCTTGTCTGGCATCCCTTTGGACCTACCGCTCTGCTCTAACATGTACATCAATTTACCCCCCCCACCCCCACGAGATGAGCGCACTCTATACATTCGACACACGGGGGTGACATCTCTTAGCTAGTTTGAGCTCACACCAGAGGGATCAGAGCTGCAGACAGGGTTTTTAAGAACTGCCCAAGAATTAAGGGAGTAAGGATAGAGAGAAACAGAGGCAGAGAGGTAGATAAAGAGAGACACATAAAGTCAGAGAGAGAGAGACTGAGTCGGAGAGACGCGTGGCATTGCTAGGAGCCTCCTAATCTGAAGGACCGAGGGCACGGCTGTGATATGCTTCTGTGGCCCAGGTTCCCAAATCCTCCATAAGATTTAGTTGTGAGGATAAACAAAACTCCCTATGGCTGTGTGAAGCTTTTGTGTGTGTGTGTGTTCACGTTTACATGAATGAGTCCGATTGTGTGCAGAGGGGGAGAACAGGGGGCGAGTAAAAGGCCGCTGCCAGCCTTTAACTGCTAGATCAATTAAATTAGACTTGGGCCAGTATATCAGGCTCCTTATGTGGCACTGCAGTGTCATCAGTGCTGTGCTGGACTGCATGAGCAGGGAGGTGGTCTGAGGAGATGCAATTAACACAGCGGCATTACAATGATGATACAGAAGAGACGGCTATCATAGTGGAAAAACACAGCATACCAAAATGTTTACAATGCACAATTATTTCTTGTCCGAAAAGGCGTAGGATGAAATACGTGCTTATCCAGTCCTACCCCTCTTAGTTCAGAGTGTCTTTCAGTGTTTTCTTGGAGGTGTGGGGGGTTGGCAGTAACATTTTTTACTTCACTACCGCAAAATGTATGTAAAGGTATCACTACTAGGCTATTCAAAAGAAGTTGGAAGCATTCAAGTGTTCATGTGTATCCATATATACATATGTGTCCACTTTCTCAGCACTGGCTTCCCACTTACCATATCCCTCGGGCAGGTCCGGGGGCGTGTGAAGGTGGGTTCTGCTCATGTAGTTGCGGTGCCTCTGGGAGCGGACCCGTCTCTCCTGGGCTCGCTGGTCACTAGGCGGCATTGCTGTGGTGGGCGTGGCCCCGTTGGTGCTGATGGGCGTGTTCTCATCCACGATGCAGCTGAGAGGCCGGCCAGGGCTGGAGTACTCGGATGCAGGTCTGAGGGGGACAGAGGGAAGAGAGGAGGCAAGGACGGATGGAAGGAGGGTGATGGGGCATATGAGAGAAGAATAGGAAGCAGAGACAGAGGAAGGGAGGACGGGAGAGAAAGGAATAGGTAAATTAGTATAAGGAGAAAGCTAGTCATCTATACAAACAGCAGCCAATCAATAGGCAACATATAGAAAATCTTGATGTGCTATATAGTAAATCCATTCCAGCCCGCATATGAACAGACAAACACACAAACTACTGAGTAGTGTGAGAGGTGTCTGAGGTCAGACTTGGTAATAATAGAGCAATAGAACGGCAGCTGATAAAGACAGCAAGGAAAGGAGCATAAGTAAATAAGTAACATTTTATTTATATAGCACCTTCAAAATATGGAGTTACAAAGTGCTTCACATAAAGAACGCCTATATACATACTCAAGAACATACACATACCGGTACACATAGCAGGTATCAACAAGAAATGAATCAAATAAATTATAAAAAAGCAGAGCTATAAAAGTGTGTCTTTAAAAGTTGTTAAAAACTTTCAACAGATGCTGCCGCTCTAATGGCTGATGGGAGGCGGTTGGGGAGCTAAGACTGCAAAGGGGCGGTCACCTTTTTATTTTCATCTTGAAAATGGGACAGCCAAAAGTCCTTGATCAGTGGACCTAAGAGGTCTCAATGGGGTGTAAACGGTCAGCAATTCAGTGATGTAATTGGGGGCTTAGGTGCAAGGGAGAGCGAGAGACAGACAGAGAGAGGGAGAGAGAGGAAGAGATGCCTCTGTCGCCTCTCTTATCAGCTCTGTGACTCCCCTTGCTCTTCCACATCACTACAACAATACTGTCTGGACCAGTTGACACCAGGGACTCTTTTCAGGAGCCTACTCTGGTTTAACATTGCCCAGAGTCTCCAGTCTGGGGGCAATGAGGTCGCAAATGAGGTCTTCCATAGGTCTGCTGCTGTTTGATTTGAGAGGTCTGGATTTGAGTTTCTGTGGGCTGTAGTGTGTACTCACCTGGTAGGCCTCTCCCACTGTGTGGTGCGTGTGATGTGGTTCAAGTACTGGATTCGGCCAGACGCGGTCCTCCTCTCTTCCCAGCTGGCAGCAGAAACACACACAGACGCAGCAGTGAGCGGACATGGTTAGGCAGCCGCAGAATCATCCAGTAGTGTTCTGTCTCGCTGCTTTGTCTGACCACACGTAAAGATCATATTCCGTGTATCTTAATCCAATGCTCGAGGGTAGCATTCATTGTTTAGGATTTGTAATCTCCTCTAAAAAGCTCCTTCGGAGAGGACAGGAGATTTCCCTCACCCATCTGGAAGATCATTGTCAAACAGTCGACTGCAGTCCACCACGGGGCCTCCCGTGCCTATCCGGTCCCTAGACTGCAGGCTCACTGGATCAACACATGGCAGACAGATGCACACACACAAGGATTACTAGACAGCAGATTACACTCCAGGCACAGATATTATACCGAAGCACAAAATGGAGCTATATATCTTTATGAGCAACAGGAACAGGGCAACATTTTATCAGTGGGATACTGGAAGGTCAGGTTACTTGAAGGGGTTGTGTGTTGTGTTTTATCCTTCTGTAATTTCTCCTTCTGAGGGGCTAGTTTGGTATTATGGGGTTTAACCATTAAATCCTGTTATTTTACAATAGGACTGTGATAAACATTTTGGGCAACGCCGATAGGCAACACTGTCATGGGTCTACCTTGACATTGTGAAAATAGCATATGATATGAATATAGCGATAATACCTGAGAGGGCATTGTCGGCTTCACCTGGTACCGATTGTATCACTTTCGTTGCCATAATGACATTTAAGCACATCCTCAGGGGTATTATGGCTTTTATATAACATGCACCAATGCATGTGTAATGATTGAAAATGTTTATCCAAATTAGTATACATACACAGGAATAAATTTAAAAAAGACAAAAAGACAGGTCATTAATTAGCTCCCTGGTAACTAAAATAACTGCGGTAGAAACCAATAAAGGACTACCTTTAATGGGAATTACTAGCATGTTTGGAACGTGTCTTTGAACAATCAGATTGCCTGATATTCAATATTTTAATATGCCTCTCACTTTGATGGCTTTTGCTGGGAGTGTTGCCCATCTACACTGCCACAAAATGTCCTGGTGTACCACCCCTTGAATATTCAATATAGTGAATGACAGACAACATACTGTACATTTGGCCTCATGGTGGGACACAAGGTCAGTGGAATACAATCCAGAGGGTCTAGTTTCAGTGATGTGATTTCAGGTTCTTGGACATTTAATTCCAAATGAAAGAGATTACCAATTCCCTGTGTTTTGGTGCTACTAATCACATCCATGTAGTTTGTTTTCTTTGGGGAAAAGGTTTGACGCCACTCTGTACTCACATACTATCTGGCCTCTGACTGTATCACTGTCATTGGGACTCAGCTTGTTCAAGTCGAGTCTCTGGTCTGTTGAGGAGAGTGGAAAGAGAGGGACGTGGAGAGAGTATAGAAGCAAAGATGAAAACAAGAGGGAGAGAGTGAACAGTTATACAAACAGGAAATGAGAAGGAGATGAAAATGAAAGAGTAGAAGAGATAGACACAGAGAGAGAGAGAAAAGAGAGGATTTATTGCTGACACACGTAAACTAGCATGTGTTGGGATGCATTTTTTCCCCTCCTTGGACAAGTCCCATTGCTCTGCATCATTTACATCACCCACAGTCAATTCTTCTCTCTCCTCCCTGACTGTCTCTCATTCTTTCTCTCCCTCTCCGTCTGTACACCACGACTGGGCTATGCCCTGGAACAGATGGTCTGGTCTGTGGAACAGCCACGGGCCGTAAAAAACGTGTGAGCATCGGTACAGAGCAGGCTGCAGTTCAACTGCAGAGGTCAAACATTTGACAAATTTCTATACAAAGCCTGCACTATTCCACTCAGTCGTAACATGGACATGAACTTCTGCCAAAGTCTGGAAACTCTGTCTAAAGTTCTTAACCAAGTCTGGGGAGTTTGAGAGTGAGGGGGAGAGCGAGAGAGGGAGATCAGGCAGAAAATAGGACAAAAAAATGTCAGGAATACCAAGTTGCCTGCAGACATGAGAAATGCCACTATCTGTTCTCTGTTGTCTGGGTGTCATGCAGATCAGCGCAGGATGTCTGTCTAGACTAAACAGGGACCAAAACAGGCAACGGTCAAACCGTTACAAGGCTGGCCGGAGGTGAGCAGCCACAGAGAAAACCCACAGAAAAAAAAACCACATTAACACAGAAGCACACTTGCACTTAGCGATGCGCACAAGTACATACATTTAAATAGGTGTGCAGTCATACACATACACAGTTACACACAGACACAAACATTCCATAATTAGACCCAAATGTTAGTCAACCCAAAGCCCTCTCCAAGGCCTGTGGAGGGGACAAAAACGTCAACTGCTGCTAAATGCACAAAAACTAAACAATGACAAACACATACTAGGGGAGAGAGACCACAACAAAGGAACACAACAAATCTATGCTTACACTTAAATAGCTGTACAATTATGCATGTCTGCGTGAAATGACCGGTTGTCTAGATCGGCAGACGGAGATAGAGGGATGTTAATCACTGTGGCATTTTGTGTGAGCTGCCAATCTATGAAGGAGACTAAGGGGAAAGGAAGGGGTGAGGAGGAGGCCGGGAGAGAAGGGAAATGCAGAGGCAAACCACTCACAGCTGTGGCACAGGGTTCAGGTTTCCTGTGTCGCTCCAGGAAAACAACAGTGTCAAGGGCTTCTAGGAAAAGCGATGGGATTCTTTCGCTTTTCTATCTACAAGACCGCAGGCCCAAAGAGCGGGTACCAACTCGCCGCACGAGCAAGTCACTCCAGGACCCTTTGTTGAAGCTACAAATGTCTGGCACTGGTTTTCACTAGGAGCCATTTACTAAATCCTCCATCTCATTTACCCCATTAGCTTCTGACATGAGACATTTCTACTGTAATAGCAGGGTGATGTTGATTGGCTCTTCCTGTTCTGGCAGGGGCAACCCCTCTCACACCCTGGTCTGGGCTCCTTCAGGCCTAGTGAGGGAGACAGAACGCTCAAGGGAGCAGCTCTATGTTGTGTCACTTAGTTTTGACAGCAGCGTTGTGTTATTAGCTTCTGGTTCTCATCACACCGCAGGTACAAGGAAGCCTTGGTGAATAAGGCCTCACCCTACCGCTAGTGAACAGACAGAAAGGGTCACTAAGTGTTTAGGAACACACTAATGAATCAGGACATTGGTACATAAAAATGCCATTGCCCACAAACACACACACACAGTGAGTCACATTGACACTTACAGCCTGTGTCTTTGAGGCGGTTGATGGAGTTGGACAAAAGGCGGACACAGCCCAGGAACCCGGCTCCTTGCTTCTTGTGGATTTTCTTGTGGTTCCACAAACTGATGGTGATGGAATCCGATTTGCCGATGTATCTGAGAGAGGAAGGAGACATCAGTCATATCCAATAATGACAGCCTCCCTCATAACCACAATGAGAATCATTGTGCGATCGCTTTTAATTAAGTTTACACAGTGTTTGCACTGCATTTTCAGTTTTTGCTATAACCCCTGCTGTGAAACATTATTGCTTTTCGGAAGGATTATAAAAGATGAAATTAACCTACGAAACTTAACTAATCTTAGTTTTTGGAAACTTTGAGAGAACTGATCCTATTGGTAATGACAAGAACTCTAACTGTTACTGTGTTGCCAAGAGTTATTATGAGTCTCAGTCAGGATGTCCTCTGCATTGCAGGGGAGCCACACATCCGTCAGGGAAAGCTACCACCAAGTCTCCACAAGGACACAGCAGGGACATGGGGGCGGAAGAGGAAGAGGAAGGTGGCTGAGAGGGATTTTCCAGCCAGCGTCTGTGAATGTGCAACTCTGACCCTGAGTGTCTGAGTACAAGACAGAGCACCACAGGCAGACTCTGATCCTGTGAATAATTTATCATCTTCATGGCAGCCCTCGCGCCACATATCACCACCAGAGATAGGGGTGGGGGTGCTTTGGAAAGGAGAGATATGGGGGATAGACAGAGAAGACATGGAGTTTTAGTTAGTCATGATGTATGTTTAGATGAGCACCAACACTACGACATACATAATACAATTAGTGTGACATCTAGTTCAAGAAATATCTTGGGATTTGTAATTTTGGTTCTTTATCTTTTCCAGGAATGTGTCACACTGTGGGGAAAAAAGTGTCTACATTTGTCCTACAAAATGTCTGTCTTTCTAAAATGGCTTGACAGCAAGTTTACAGCTTTCTGGGCTCCTTGGGTTTTAATGTCTGCCAAAATCAAAAGAAATTCTAAGACAAAAGCTTCCGCACACTGTCTCCAATGCAAGTTTCACATTTATTGTGACAAAAAAGCTAAGCATTCGGTCAGAGACCATCTTCAGAGCATATTTACACACAGAGTGCACAGAACTAATAAAGGCTAACTGGGAGGGCCATTCATCACAGACAGTAATTACACATTGGAAACCTAAGGTCAAATAGATACACCCCCCCCTCAAATATGTGACATGTACTTTAATTTGAAATGTAAAAGGGCACAATGAAACTATTCATATTGTGAAATGTGGAGGCTGACATATTAGTCACATCATTTGAGGGATATTGCCCTTAAGTACACTGTCAAGTTTGTTCATCAGATATTTGGGAAAATTTGGACTTTCAATTGCAAAACATACTGAAAATGTGTAGAGCTACTTTGATGAATACCTTCACATCTTCACACCTCTCTAATTGGAGAAGTTGTGGATAGGTTACATGAAGGGAATAACAGACGAACCATGGGAAAGTGTCATAGTGGGAGGTGTCAATTTACATATTCAAATCAATAATCACAGCATGAAAGTTTACATAATAACAGGAATATTAAAAAGGCACATTCCTTTTCCTACTATGCAAGTAAACAACTTAATCACATTACTCTCATAATTACACCACACTTAGATTATTGTGTGAATGCAGACACAAATGCGAGATGGGAAAGAGATGGCTAGATAACAGGCATATAAATATAATAGGACATAAATATAATAGATGAGCCGTTATATGATTCCCTGACTGCCTTTATCCGTCTCCTCCAGTACATTCTCTCCTCTTCTTTCTCCTTTCCTTCCTGCTCGTCTGTCAGGCGAGGCCAGGGTCACACCACGTGAACCTGTTTTGGCACATCTGCTCGGGTGGGCTCCCTCCTTCAGTCTAAAACTAACCATCCATACAGTTCGCAGAACTGCATCCCACTGTAATTATCATGCTGCTTACCAAAAGGGATATGAAACAATGGGGCTGTGAGTAAGACGTCTGGACATTTTGAGTCAATGCCAAATGCCTGTCTGGGGTGCGATCTGAGAGAGCTGCTAGGTCAGACAGACATGAGGGGACGGAACTATTACAATCAAACCCCAGTCATCTGGATCTCTCTCCATGTAATAAAATTAATTAGTCTGGCAAAGATTTTTAATAGCAGTAAAAGGCAATAACACACACACACGCACATAAAACACACAACAGGGACATTTCATGAAAAAGGGAAAAGCAGCAGAATCAAAGACCCAGATGTGCTTTTTAAATATACCCTATAAGTGGCAGATTGTATTCATACAAGGGGCATCTTTGGCTCTGTTTATCAATAGCTTTCTCCCTCACCAAGCAACAGCCTAGAATCAAAGTAGATGAAAACCTTACATTACACCAACATTAAGCTTCAGCAGATTGAAGGGTTCTGGTGGCATTGTTCTGGTGTGGGGTGCATTTCCTGGCATTTAATCAATCTAAACATCACAGAGACGACTCAAGCAACATGTACTCCCACGTAAAAACTCTTGAGTGATCACCTTCATAACATGACATTTCTTTTTTAAATGAAAGCGGTTTCAAAGAGCAAAATTTACCAATACATATGATCTGATGCAGCCATCGATTGTGCTGTTTAACTACAGTCACAGAGAAATTCAGCTTGGACGCTAGAGCAAAGCGGGTGGATGAATGCAGGTATATGATTGAGTTTATCAACTGGGCACCTCCCATCGCAGATGTTCTGTTTAATAATGCCATATCTGAAGAAATTCTCAAAAAGCAAATATAATCCCAAGTGTGCATTTCTGAAAAAACTTCACCACCATCATCATAAAGCTGAAAGGCCTCAGTATTCTCTCAAATCAAGATAATTATGTTAGTGACAATTAGGATGTCCCTGTTCTCTAGGAGATGAGTGGACCAATGATGGGACGTCTGATGTCTTTATGCCAACATTTCCTTAATTGCAACCCTACCCTCTAGTTCTTATTGCCCGTCTGCTTCATAAACTGGGAGCAGGTTGCCAGCTAGACTGTGTCTGCTATCCTTGGCATGCTGGCCACATCCTGCAACAATGTTGAGTTCAGAGTTCATGGGCCAGTCTGCTGGCTTGGGCTGACCACCGAAACCAAGGCCCTGGACGGACACACACACACAAACAGGTTTTCCACATCCTCGCATACAACAAATGGAAACAAAGAGTCACTGCCAGCAGGCTTTAACGCAGTTGGCTGTATTCTGCACACCAGGTGTTACAGGCCCTATTTTAATACACATGAGCTAGCCAGCCAGCCAGCCAGCTCACAGCCAATTAAGGCTTCTCTCCTCTCCAACACACCACCTGAGAGTCCTTCTGCTAGCCAGGGGAGTAAACACTGACACACAGTGAATGGGGCACGATGATGTTTAACTCATCACTGGCATAGAAACACTCATGCAGTTTTCCACAAAGCTAGGATTGCTAGCTCTTGGGACAGATTAGAGCAGGGAAGCTCCAGGGAGACACAGGTCCATGTTCTCCTATCCATCAACCTGAGTCCACTCTACTCCTGCCATGTCTAAGGTGTGTATGTGTCCGTTTCCCTCTTGTCAAATGTGACACGAACAGCTATTTAAACAGCCATGTAGAGAGAGGGTCCTGTATCCTGAGCAACCAAACAAACTGAGACATGTGCTTCCTCTTGCTGTTGGCTATGCATGATGGTTAGATAAACACCATGCAAATACTGGAAACGTTCACTCTCATTTTTTCACTCATGCTTTCTTTCTCTCAATTTTTTCCCCCCAGGTTACTTGCACAGGACCAGCCAACTGTGGGAAAGTCAATAAGGGTACAACAAGACATGCACACATTTCAGTCAAGGGGGAAAACACTATTGGAGAAGCCCCTCCTTCTCTGTGCTTTAAATGTTGTTCCAAGGGACATTTTAAGATTATGTAATTTTCGGTGTCTATATAAGTGAGAGGCAATATGTATACAAGGGTTACAGTTCAGGCCCTGTTAATGGCATACTCAGACACTTAGCAAAGTTAAATAAAGAAAGAGGTAAAGATCGCAAAGACCATATAATAGTCCAGGCAGGACACAGAGCAGATAGCTGTGACGGTACAAGCTGCTGTTAGTACTGGGCTAATGCTTTTGAGTAGGTGGGAGGTATTCTCATAAACCAATAATTAATCAAATATTTTGTTTGTCAAAACAGATGTCAGAAGTGATTTTGTGAGAGGTGTCGTAAAACATTTCTGGCAGATGAAGGGACTCACAGGTCGTAGTGTTGATTCCACTTGGGGTCGAGTGTGTTCCTCACAGTGTCTGTAGTGTGGCATTGCCCTGAACCATCCACAACCACCTTGGCAAAGGGATCAGGGAGGCCTGCAGGTAGAGAAGAAAACAGAGCGATAACACCACACTCAGCCTCAGCCACACCAACCAAGGCCACACGACACAGAACTGCACTTTGATTAATAACAGGCCACGAAACCCAACATTTGTATATGTACAACAGGTGGAGATGAGTACAACTGACACTGATCCCTTGGTCTCCAACACTTAAATTGGTTTCCACTACAGGACCGAGCAAGACCAACCATAGCTTACATGATGTAGATGTGGTAGAAGAATGCGCAATAATTGGCACAAGAAGAGCAGCATGTGCACTCAGACACAGACACATGAGCACCATACGGATTGTGTGCACAAACAAGGACGTACTCAGACACTTTCTTCTATGAGTTTGGTGCTGCTCTACACCCACTGCCTAACTGAATGTTTGCTCAGCTCCTGAGTGCTGGAATGGGAGGAATGGATACCACAGAAACCACCTGAGTGAGTGGAAGACCTTTACATGCTCACTCACCATGACAGCCTGACCCAAACACACCAAAACACTCACAACATTATAGACCCCCACCTATGAGTTACTAGGTCTCTAGGGTTAAAAATGAACTGGCTAGCTAAGTATGGAAATGTTGTCCAACTGGCTATATTTTTAATGTATTTTAGAAAACAATTTGACTGGGCCACATAGCTACACCTTGCTGAACACGTTTTCCTTCAAAAAATTGGGAGGCCAATGTTAAAATGACACAAAGCCTCAACCAAAAG
Source organism: Acanthochaenus luetkenii (assembly GCA_900312575.1). Taxonomy (NCBI): domain Eukaryota; kingdom Metazoa; phylum Chordata; class Actinopteri; order Beryciformes; family Stephanoberycidae; genus Acanthochaenus; species Acanthochaenus luetkenii. Next base: position 29,338 of record OMOT01038546.1, read on the forward strand.
TCTTTAGTGCTTAACTGTCATTATGTTTTCATAAACGAGCATAAAGAGCAAGTGTGATCAGTAATAACAATGTACCAATGTAACATTCATTCATATGACTTCAATGTGTCCTTTGTGTCATATCCAATGTGGTGTTATTCTCCAACGGACACAATTAACGTTCTTATAGATTGGTATAGAATAAAATTTGGACCACATTTATAACGTTTCATGGTGATGTTGCGTTATGAAAACAATACTCTCCAACCTCCCGAGGGACACATGTTCTAACCCGTCCACATCTGTTGCCATGGCTAAATTTGTAGGTTCTAGTGTGTTATTGAAGGCTAGCAGCAGCTCACAGCGGGCACTTTATTATCAGCCCAAAATTACTTCAAAGACCCACAAACCAAAAGTGGAAACTAAAAGCCAATTAGCAAAGTAAACAGGGTGTCAAAAGCAATATGGATTTATCATACAGTTTTCATTGGGAGTTACTTACGGAAGAAGTCCTTCTTCACCAGGTTTTTGGCACAGAGGACTGAAAGAGAGAAAGAAGAGGAAAAGAGTCATCTTAAAATTATACACACAGAACTCGCAAACAGCAGGGTTCTGAGGTAACATTTTTGCTAAGGAGCACTTGTGTACTAAAATGTAACATTTAGCAGCAGAGGAACACAATGTTTCTAATCCACCTCAAATTGCTCATGTACTCTCTTTTCACTTCCCTAGGAAGCAGGAATATGTTTTAGGAACATGTGTGAGCAAAATGCTCCTGGATAGGCTGTTGAAAATGACTTATCTGGTTCAGGATTCATGCGAGATAATACTGTGGATATAACATGATGAACCTCTACAACTCAGACATGAGTCACAAACGTAGACCCATTTTTCATACAGATTACATAATCCATCTCTTCCCACAGACTGGATTGCAATCACATAGCATGACATGTGTTCCACAACATCCCATCAGTAACAGCAGTGGTAGCTATTCCTTGACTGTACGCTTACAAGCTAGATCGTGAACTGGTAGATCAGTAGGTTCCTTTGGCAAGTGATCAGCATTCTTCAACAACTCAATGACACTTGAAGCCTTAGACAATTATTGTATCATCAAAATATAAATTATAATTGCTGAAGAAGATCAATTCTCTCCATCTCTGTCTCTCTCCCCTTCACTCCCTCACCACATCAGCCAGCCTGCAGCAGAACAGCAGGATCCTGCAGATCCCTTCCGACAGCCATGGAGGCAGTTGCTGAGGTGATGAGGCAGAGCCACTTACACCCTCCTCCTCTACTGCTGCCTGTCTGAGGAAGCTCAGTCACCACCTAGGCATCTGGAGTTACAGCTACAGCTAGTGAGTCAGGCACATGGAAATAGTCTTGACTTTCCTTCTTTCTGTGGTCACGTTCTCTGTGAAACCGCCACTAATCAGGGTGAATTTTGAATGTGCCTATTTAATTGGTTTGGTTTTAATTTATTAAAACACTGCACCTTCAGCCTCTGCTGGTGCTAACTGGTTATCATGGCCATGGCCCATCTTCCTTTACTTGTACTAACCAGGTTCTAAACAGGTTATGTGCCACCTTGAAGGTTTAATTCCACTCTTTTGGTTCTGGAGTAACTCAAATAATTCTGCAAGAAATCGGATTAGATAACTTGAGACTACACAAATACAGGAGTATTTAGCTCTGTTTGCAAAAGCCAATTGGAATTGGTCCAGTTTCTAACTAGACTATTTTAGTCTAGCAGCTAGTCTGGGTTTATTCCGCATCTGTGTAACTGGACAAGTAATTTTGAGCCATAAAAAAGGTAAGCAACTGCCCATATAACCATCAGTTAGTTAGTCACTAGTTAGTCTTAATAAAATCTTCAATTCTACCAGTCCCAGTTTCAATCAAATAATAGTAGACTGGTCTACAGATGACAGCTGCAGTGTGACAGGCCATTTCACACGTTCCATGGGCGAAATCTGTCTCATGTCTAGCGGGCCCCGTGGCGGGTTGTATGCGCCTTTTCTCCCTCACTCTATGGGGGCTAGCTTGCCTAATGCTATCAGGTGCAAGTGACAACGCTCAGACTTTACTTCGCTAACACAAGGCACACCCATAGTGGAAGACTGCAGCTTAAGCCATTGAATCTACAGCCGATGCCTATTCACCTGCTCCCCCATCCCATGCCACACACACTCAAGACACACACACCATGTGAAATATTACCGGGCCCCTGAATAAATGTAGATTTGAGATGGAACAATGTTGCCCAATAGGAAAGGGAGGACGACGCAACATCTAAGTGCCGTGTCAACAAAATGAAACACAAATCACCAGCCGGAATGTGAAACGTACCAACATCTACATACACATGGTGTTTACAGATACACAAGGCGTACACACAGGGTCGAGGGTTTAATGAGAAGAACACCATTAAAAGACGGAAGGAGGAGTGAAAACAGACGACTAAACTGGATCTAAACCCTCTTGGGGGGGCGGAGAACATGCTCGACAGATGAGGAAGAATTTCTTTCCGCCAACATCCCTGGGAATGTGTTACGTTCCAGTGAAACCCACCTCATTTCTCAAACATCTGGTATGCATCTCTTTCAGTCACTCTGTTCCTCAACACACAGGCGCACGTGTGCACATAAGCCTCAGAGACTGTTCAACACCTCACTCTCCACTCCAACTCCAGTGATCTAATTCATTATCAACAGGCACAGAGAATAGTGTGTGTGTGTGTGTGTGTGTGTGTGTGTGTGTGTGTGAGCTGGGAGGCTTTAAGGGTGGCTAAGGAAGGTGGAGTGGTGGAGTAAGGGAACAGGTGACAGTGTTTTTTGTGTTCCCACAATTCTTTGTGTCCCTGTCAGACAGATACTTTGTTTATACGACATGGAGGTGGCCTCTTTTATATCTAACAGCATTGGCTGTGCATCGTAAAGCATGAGGAAAAAGCTTGATGGAGTTTCCAGAGAAAATCTACACATATTCCAGACTAAAATGAAGACATGACAATAAAGACAAAATGAGACCCACAGCAGGATATGGCAGGCGTCTGTCTGTCTGACTGAGGAACAGAGATGACATGGTGATCACAATGGCAAAACCAAGTTAAGCCTACCGTATATAATAACCCTCTGGACTGAGTGAGGAAAACCTACAGGCGCTCCTGTGAGTATGTATACAGACCTCAGCTAGCCACACAGCAGGAAGACAACTGTACAATTATACCTACATAGGCTCCATATGAAAACATACAAGGGGCCGAATTACAGCTGAAAAACAGAAAACGAAGATAAAACCGCTGGGATGGTAGAGGCGGGGAGACAATGGCAGCGCAGAAGCCAATTGGGAGTCTGAGATCACAGAGCATGGACGAGGAGAGCGCAAGGGCAGCAATCAGAACGCAGTGGAATCCAACCATCAGAATACAGTCCTCATTACACACTGACAAAACTATCACACACAATAGTCTGCTACTCATCTCTCAAGCAAAATATAAACAGTCATTACAAAACATAATGACATACACAGACTTCTAAGTTGGGCTTTATTGTGTCTGATTCCACGTGGACAACCGCAAGCCGGTTTATTTAGCTAATATTACGATTTTACGGAATGACTTACAGAAAGAAAGTGTCAGTCCAATGACAATGAAAAACTTTAAGGAGTCAAACATCTAAAATCATCAGGAACGGGAACTTGTTGCACGCACACTGCCCATGAGGCAGTGTCAGTGGAGCAGAGGT
>OMOT01038551.1:9147-48203 GCA_900312575.1 Acanthochaenus luetkenii
CCGGCAGGGCCTGCTCTGGAGGGCCTCGGAGGAACAGGCCGTCGCAGAACTCCGCGCGCTGGGCTGCTGTGAGGAGCCGCAGCCAATCAGCATCGCCGCTGCTGGTGAGAAGCTGGAGGATACGGGTGTAGTGGGCTTTCCTGAACTCTGCTCGCTGCGCTGACGTGGTTGTGCCGCCTGGTCCTTCGTCCAGGTAAGAGTGGAGAGTTTGAAAAGCGGCGAGCGTGTCTTCGTTATCCGTGGAAGTAGTGAGGGTCCGGACACATCGGCCCACCGCTACACGAACCTCAGCATGTGGGGTGAGGGACTCCATCACCGTTGACATGGCAACCGACAGTTAACCTACCGACCTTGGAGACAAGAACACGAATCCTGCAGGTGGCAGTCATCTAGCGAAGTGACGCGTATTTATTCACAGCTTTCAAACTAGAGAGGTTTCAAAAAAGACATGTCATTCTAAACAATTACGACACTGAACGTGACCAGTATTGCAGTGCTAGGTTACGGCAGTTGCTGTCCCTTAGCTAGGTTTAAGCTAACTGTTAGCTCAGGCTGTCACACTAGACACGACTCTCGTAGGACTTTGCATTTTAACACAGAGAACGAACAGCTATTTCAGACATCATTTACGGTCGCTATAACTTTAAACCATTTATTTTTCTGGTGAAATGTAGTTTTCTCTGTCCGTTGTGGATGTGAACGTCCCGCCTCGCTCGCGCGTTTCGTTGTGTGTTCCATCAAAATATGTCCGTCGTACGCGAGAGATAACACAGTAAGTGTTCCGGGTAGTCTTGTGTGGCATTGTAGCATGGCTACAAGAAGCCAACGTTTCTTTTTAACACTTCCGGAATAATTCGTTTATCACAAGCATGTCGAAAGGACTTTACAGATCCAACTGAACAACATCAATGGGATTATAGAGTCACGTAAGACAAGCTCAGGGAAACGGAACAAAGCACAAGACACACAATGTAAATGTTTTCTAAACACTTTTAAATGGTGCATGCTTTACATCAGAAATTATCTTCCATTGCTTTTCAGTTTCTTGTCACCCGAGTGAGTCAAATATATTTTCCACTTCCATCATCGGTCCATGTCCACCCCTGCCACTGGGACCACTGGTATATCAGCCGCCAGCATGGGCCCCACCTCTGCTAAGACATGCTCGTCCATGGAGGGTAGCTGAGGTGAAGCTGGCACCAGGTTCAAAAGTGCCCCCTGATGCAGGTGTCTGATGTGGTAGTTGTGGAACATGACATGCTGTTGTTGTGTATATGTGTTGAAGTTATAGATAGGATTATGATTCCCACACACAGGGTACAAGGCTTTGCTGAGGGTTCCTGCAGTACATGTCCTCAACCCACTGAGGGACCCGGTGTCAAGGTATGGTCTGGAATTCAACAGGGTGGAGGGAGACAGAGGATCAACTACAGGCCCTGCATATGGTGGGAAAAAGAAAGAAACATTACACCTTTGTAAACAAAGCATAGATCAACTGAATGGTAATCTGCACTGTGTTGGATGTTCAAGATACAACACATTTATGAGCAACGACGGTGTAGAGAATCATCCAATCCAGGATGAGTGGGACATATTTCAAACGTAATATTTTTCAAAAACAAGTATTTTAGTAAATATGGTTTTAGGTTGAATTTGAATATAATCTCACATACCTCTCCGAGTAACTATACAAGATGTACCAAATCAAATGATACAAACCTTAGCCATTGGAAGAATGTAAGTTGTTTATGGAGGGGGTACCAATCCAGACCAAGTGGGTTTGAGTTTTCAAAAACGATCAATCAAGCTCAATTTAAATTTCGGACCGTGACTTGATCAAATACCTATATCAAAACAGGTCAAACGTAACATGACCTCTTTGGAGCATGTTTTAATTTGCAGTGACTTACCATCCGGGCTCTGCCTTATCACAGTGAAGGACGTGTGTTAAAACCTGGGGTTTGCTTTGGTCAAATGAAAAATATTTTTTTGGTAAAAATGTCCAGTTGAATTTATTGCTGAAGTAGTCGACTCAAAGTATACTGCATTGTTTTCCCCAAATATTATGTTCTGTTTCCAAGATCTGTAAATGTATATTCACAGTGGTGCAATGGAAGATATGCAAAAGAACAAGGCGACCAAACATAGGGTCATTCTATTCATTTATTTCCCTAATCTTACTTTCACTGTGTTCCTTTAAATTGTGTTTTATTTTTACAATGACTTGAAATTATAGTTCCCCAGTAACAATTAGGATTACATCTTTTGGGGATCTTCAAAAATAATATACAGCTGTAACCAATACTGTTATAATTTATACATTTATCTTTGAAAATAAGAATAAACTTAAGTTTTACAATTTCTCTGTTCTACAATATTCTCTTTCCATCTTCCCTATGTCACATAACGGCAAGCCATGCACTACTCCAGTAGTGATGTTTGTGCCTTGAGCAAACTTTCTTTGGACACTGGAAGTGAGTGACAGAAAAAACAAAAGTTCACAAAAATGACAATTCATATTTACACAATGTATGTTTCATAATCATAATTTAACAAACTGACAGTCACATGGTCAGTGCTTTTCCCAGGGCTCATCGGGTTAGTTTAGAGGCAAAGTTTGAGACAGTGTTCAGACTAGCGGGCCAGTTTTTCAGGGCGAACTCAAAACTTCAAAGTGGAGAGTCCGTTGCTTTCTATTTTATTAGGTGAGGAAAGCTTTTGGTATACCGTGAGAGATTGGTCAGTTAAAGGTCATACATCTGTCTGCTTATTTTCAAAGCAAGGGTTAAAATGAATAAATTGGAACTGGTTAAAGTGCATTAGAGAATTCAACTGAATCAAGTTTAGCCCTGCTAAAAGGGAATGTTTTGACAGGTCTGAGGTCTCAGTAACCATGTTAGTACTCAAACTATCCGTCAGAGCCAGACACACTGAACGATGATGCGTCATACCGTTTTTCTCTTTGTAATACATACATGGCCACTGTGTTGTACTGTAAATAATTCACTTGAGTATTATGTCTGTTGGGGAAAACCTCCGATCACACTAAAAGGCAGAAAGTTGTAGTCAGCACGCCACGGCTTTAGTCATTTGATGGCATTATGAGGTCGCACAACCTAACAGGTACAACTCCACTGATACATATATATATATATATATATATATAGAATGAGGATTTGTCAGTCAAAAGATTTGTCAAACTACTGAATCAGTGATATACAATAAAAAACTAGTGGTTCCATGCAGTACCTGACTCCAGCTGGGAAGACGACAGTGGAAATTGCAGACTCTTGCCATTATCTAAAATCACAATGCCCTTAAAGAGGTCACGGCAACATCAGCATTATGGAAGAGTGCAACCACCTCACAAACTATCAGCCACTTCCAGCTGGTCTGACTCCAGCTTTTGTGCACAATGGTAATTCAACCAGAGATGATATAACTCTGCTGTACACATTTCTCTTAATTCAGTCAATTCTCCTTCAAAAGAACATTTCCACAGAACCAATCGCTGTGAATTATATTATATTATATATGTATCTCCCCATGTGAATAAAAAAAATACCAAAAACAATGTACAAACTTATTTTCAGCAGAAGTGAAATAGAACCATTACTCAGAAGAGTGTCATTGTGTCAAATGATGAATAAATATCTTCATGTGATTTAAACAAGAGAAACCAACAGATACTGTACACGCTACATGCTAGAGAAGAATACAGGCAATTGTTTCTCAGCATAAGACCCCCCAAAAAAAGAACACTTTCCTTTTTTATGACTATAAAAATACCTAGAATCTAGAAGGAGGGTAGAAAAACACTGTACACATACAAGTCATTTACATCCAAGGCCATTTTTCATGGAGTGGCAGGTGAAGAAGAGTAGTGAGATATACTTGGAGGTGAACAGGGCGAAAAATAGTTATTTTTCTTCGCATACTGTTGCTGTATTGGTGCAGAACGCCATGCTGGTTTGGTCCTCTTCTGAAGGGGACCAAAACAATCTCCCCGCTACCTCAACAAGAAAATGTCCAAAATGTCACCAAAAGTATTGGGACATGGCTGGGCAGCACTGATGCGTACAGTATCAGTCTACCACGAGTCCTTCTCGCTGTACTCCAGAACTACAGCGAAAAGGTAGCTGTTGCTTCAGCAGGTTTGTTTTATCTGCCCTCCACCAATGTCCACTGTTCTTTCTTAACGCTATTACTACCTAACTCTACAATGCTGCATCTTTCTTCAGAACAGGTCTAGAATTTTTAAAAGATATAACTGGCCGACTGAAACTCTCCCTTTAGCCAGCAAAAGAGCTGTTTAACTTCTGATGACTGAGAAAACAAGTGGTGAAAATATATATATACTGTATATACAAGTGAAAATTCATTAAAATACTCTACATGGCATTCTGATTAGTGTGATGTTTTTTCCCTCATGTTTAAATGTGAGTGGGATGCCCAGACTAAATTATGTTCATCTATTTGGGCTTCATAGTATCTCCAATCAAGGATTTCGTCCCTTCGCAATCACCCCCCTCCCCCATTGACACAAAATATTCTTCAAACCAAAACAACCCAAAAAAGTGCAAAGTACAACCGTTTGTTACTTCATATACAACATGTGAAATATCGGAATTTTTCAGTCTCAATAACATTTTTCACTGACAATAATTCACTAAGCAAAAAATGGTTGCTAACCTGGGATCATTTTGCTCCCGATCACTTTCACTCAGCAAGAGAACACTAAGGTCAGGTGGGCCGTACTTCCACACAAAAATACAAATAAAAACTACTTGTCCCAGAACACTCATCAGGTTCCCTTTAAGGTTAATTCAAATGTTTGTAGTGTGTATAAAGTGTAATTGTCAGTATAAACATTTGCAGTTTCAAGTCTGTATTTCCTAGGATAAGTTTGGTTACATTTTATCAAATGTTTTTGCCAGAGGTGTTACTACTACTGCCATTACTACTAATCTCCAGAGGGAATGATGGGAAATTAAGTGCTTTTCCACTGGAGGTTTCCAGCCCACCTGAGCTCTGGGATCCTGTGTCATTGTAAAAATAAATGGAAATGCAGCAAATTATAAACCACCCAGTTCCTTCTTTCTGGACACAGAGGCTTTCCAGAATTAATCAGTCAGTCATTCTTGTTACCCCTCCTTGAGTCACCGAGCTTTCTCAAAACATTTAAGCAACACAGAGCACAAAGGGAATGGAAAAACAGCTAAAACATTTGCACACACACACACACACACACACAAAAACAAACCCTCCGGTCATTTCTCATCTTCGGCCCCTAGAAATGTCCCTCACATGGGTTTCTGGCTTAATTGGGAAGATAGTCCAATTAGGTTTAAGGACAGGACACACTGTAGATGTGACACAGCAAGCTAGAGAGCCACAGACAAATTCACCAGAGCAGTGGCTGATAGTCGTCCCTTGACCAGAGCTTCATACGGTTAAAACACGATTCAGCCCGATGCAAGAGAGCCCAGTCTACACACCACTAAGGAAATTCCTCCCAGTAACATTACACTGACCAAACTGAGGCATAGTTGATATGTATAATCACTGAATACTTAGATGACCTTTGCTTTAAGGCTTTTAGGTATCATTGTCAGAATTTCATATCTCAACCGAACATTGACACTTGTTTTTGGAAAGGGGCTGGGGGATTTCTACTCCTCGTGATATTGACCTCATGTACATTTACACATTCATACACTCAACAGGGGAAACTCGGGTCCCTCTAGCCAAATACATGGAAGTCACCAGAACCCAAGAGTATTCAGGAGGGCACACGCATCCACACACAGATAAGCTCAGACTCATTAGACATCTAACTAAAAATAGCTTATTCTTCATTGACAGCCATGGACTTCTTATTAATCTGCAATTCTTCTTTCAGTTGGATGAGTTGAGTTCTTTCTCTCTCCCCCCCACCAAAATAAGTTTATATCCTGTCTTAGTAGTTTATGTTCCGTTTTAGCCAAGTCTTTAACAGCCCACTGAGTCATTTTGAGTGTTGCTCTGGCTGCTTTGGTCAAGACAGTGTCTACTTGACCTCTAGGATGGAGGGGTTAGACTCCATGATGGCCACGATGATTTTGTCAATGTAGTCCTGGAGTCTGTAGTTGATCTCCTCCTGTTTGTGGATAGCCTCCATCAACTAGAAACAGACAAACAGGTGTCAGTGGAGATAATAGTGATAACAGAGTCACAGAACAACACACTGAATTTCAACTAAAGGTGAACTGATAATGGACATGTTCCAAGTCTGCCCTCCCACTCTCCAAGCTGACCTCTCCACGAGACACAGAGTTGATCTCAGCTGCCAGAGAGTCAGAGAAGGGGGCAGACATCAGGTTCTTGGCTCCCTGGATGCTCAGGTTGATGATCTGGCCGTTCAACTCGTCATTCTGCTCCTTCAGGCTGCGGTTGTCCTAGGCAGGCAAAGTCAGATGTCACGTCACTTACAGTACAGTACAGTCCCTCACTGTGTCTTTTACGGCACATCTGATTCTAGAAAATTATTCCTGTCCCAAACAATATGGTTGAGTGATGGCTTAAGAAGCACCATAAATAAAAGAGAAAAGGGAAAGGGCCAGAGTGCAGAAAACACTGAATGTGTATGCTACCTGTTTGAGTCGTTTGATCTCTTGCTCCAGCTCAGCTTCTCGGGTGCGGGTCTGGTACTCCTGCAGCCCTGCGCTGGGAGAGCGCCCCCTCTTGGCCTCGGCCTCCAATTTGTACAGCTGTAGGTGCTCAAGCTGCTTGCGCAGGTCTTCAATAAGCTGTGGTACACACAGACCAAGGAGCGTCCGTTAGTAAAGTCACTAGTGATCTCATAAAATGAGAGGCATAAAGCAGACAGTATATTTTGGGGAAAAACACTAAATACACTAAAAACACTTGACCAATGATAGTGAAATTGTATAACTGGATTGTAATATTTTGTACACAGTACTGCTAATTTTGTACATGGACAAACTAGTCCCACCTCCTGAGTGCACTCTTTCTCTTTCTGGTTCTGGTGGCGCTCATGGCTCAGCTTGTCAGTCATCTTCCTGCGGGACTCCATCTCCTCGTTCAGTCTTTCGGTCATGTCCTCCGTCTCATCCTGTAGCTTCCTCTTCTCCTGGTAGATAAAAACCAAAGGAGGCAAGTATGAAGAGGTGTGTTAAGTCCAAGGACAGAATTGAGGAGAAACGAGGGAGAGAAAAAATGATGACAGATGAGATACAAGGACAGTCATGAGAGCGAGGCAGGAGGTGTGATGGAAGAGGCGAGAGGCACAGAAGGAAGAACCAAAGCGATGAGACAGCATTGCTCTCACCTCCTCCAATCTCTCGATGTTCGCTCGTAGACAGGGAACACAGGAACGCAGTTCACTGTTCTCTTCATCAAGCTGCTGCAGTCTGAGAAACAGATTAAACAAATTCCTCAAACACCAAACACCTACAACCACATGGTAACACAACCGACACAATTGCATTCTGTTCATTGATGGGTTCTATAGAAAAACAGCTTATAGTTAGTGGCAGGTCAGTACCAGAGGGGGGCAGTATAGAGCAACAATACCTCTGACAGTATGTCAATCACAGGCTGTTACTAACAGTGTTGTGCAAGTTCACACTTCACAAGAGCTCAAAGTTCAGTTCACATAGATTAAAATGAACTAGTTCACGTTCATAGTTCATAATTTGAACTAAGTTCACAGTCCCAAGTTCACGTTCATTTCTTCCATTGTTTTTTATTCTATTCTTTTTCAGTAGAAGCTCCTCCTACGCACAGTTGATAAATACTACTTTTCTTGTGCGTGCTGGTTCTACACACGCTTTAATAAATGAGGCCCCCGGTTTTGGTGTCAATATTCAGTTCAAGGCGTCACAAAATATCAAAAGGCATTTCAATATGTCAAAAGGGCAGATTCTTACAATTAAATCGAAATGTTTCTCCTGGTTTATGGGCAAGAAATAAATTAAGCAGGGATCTAATTCTATCAACAAAAGCAGGTAGCATGTATACATGTTAAACAGAAAATAATGTACTCTATTGCATAATGAAATACAGTTTGATCCATCGTACTGGCATTGGAATAATTTCCAAAGATACCCAGTCCTTCCCCATCTAGCCACTCATCTCCTGACCTGGCCTGTAGGTTTTCCAGCTCCATCCCCCTCTCCCTCTCCAGCTTGCTGAGAGCGTCCTTGTGGCGGCGGGTCTCCTGCTGTAGGTGCTCGTCATCATAGAGCTCCTGCTCCTTCAGCTGCTCCTCCAGGGCATTGGCCCGGTGCACCAGGTGCAGGTTCTCCTGGCGCAGCCGCGCATGCTGTTCCCCCGATGCCTCCGACTCCTTTTCCAGCTCCGCTACTCGACGCTCAAGGAGCAGCATCTGCAAAAGGGAAAATATTAAGGTTAAAGGAACTGAGGTGTACTTTGAACTTGAAATGTACATTAAGGTAGTCTACTCTGATATATTATGAACAGAGCCTCCCCCCCAGTAGGAAACAGAGGCAGCTCACAGGTGTGAATGTGTGTAACCAGGGAAAGGTGAAGCAGGGTGTTGCTGGAATTGTAAGTCGCTTTGGACACAAGCGTCTGCTAAATGCTGCAATGTAATGTAAAAGAGCATGTGTTCTCAGTCAACTTTCCCATGACCCAGGTGACTGGGTGACTGATTGTGAGCTCTCACCTTGTCCGTGATGTCGTTATCAGCGAGCTCCAGAATGTCCCGGGTTAAGTCGCTCACGGTGTCCAGAGTCATCGAGCTGTTCTGGAGGAGATGTCTACAACAGAGGAGAAGGAATGTTTGGTAAACTGATATTCCCTTCAAAATGTCCCCATTACTAATATGCCAAATCTAATTGAGTATCTACGAACAACATACAAAAACTATTATCTACTGAAATGAGACTTGCTAGCTTACCTTGCTACCTTCTTGCTGGACAGCCTCTTCCCTGCGCTGGATGGGGGGGGGACAGAACAGGAAAGTGGTCAGGAAGAGAGAAGGGACAGAGGAAAGAAACACTATCTCCTGGTATTCCTCCTACCCACCCCCCATCCCTCTCTCTACTAGGAGTGGATCCACAAAGAGAGAGGGCATGATGAGGTGGTCCTTAACTATTAAATCACCAGATTTGTGTCCATACCATAGCTACAACATATTCACACATCACAGCAATCTAACACAAAACACAGCAGCCCATATTTATCAAGTGTTTAACCAGATCAGTTTTGCTTTTCAGATTATACTCCATGATATGGTCAAAGCGACGTGGCCAGCAATCCTAGGTCAGAATGTCTGTTCCGTCAATTTTGATAAATGCAGGCTCATCTAAAAAGTTTTGCTCCACTACTAGCAGTCATTCTCCAACAATGGAAATGAAATATGAATGCAATGGCATGACCAATAAAACACAAAAATAAACACCACTCACCTGTGACAATAACTGGGGTTATTTTTAATGTAAAAAAAAAACTAATTGTTTTACGTGTTTTAAGTGAACTCAACAGATACAATCAGTCTTTAAGCTTATTCTCAGAACTTCCTGAAAAAAAGTATATTATGTATGCATGATGAATCATAATTTGTGCCGATATGAACAGTGGGAACTCTGAACAAAATGGCCACCAACAGCTCCAGAAAGGCCCACTGAAATCACTTCAGTGAAGTCCTTCATCACTTTGTGATGATACGCACACTTAAGCCAGGTTGAGGTTTCCCACCGACAAGCCAAACACTAACACACTGCAACTCACACACAAACGTGCAGAGGAGTGGAGATGAAGAGCGACTGGGATGAGTGTTTGACAAGATGGGTATGAAACACACCCACACATCCACCATAATATGCGTGTGTGTGTACACAATCCATTACATATAATACACACACCATGTTGTTTCTAATCCAACACAGCACAAACACATTATGGGAATGTGCATGACATCTAATCGACACAGCAGTGCACACACATTCACACAGACTATAGTCAGAGGGGGCGGGGAATTATGTGTTACCTAGTCATCTCTAGGAAATTGAGGCGAGTGGAGAGGTCCTCAAGACGACTTATTTGTTTGTGGCACTGGCTACAGAAAAAGTCCAGCGCCTCCTCCCTGAGGAAGCTCTGAAAGTAGTCAGGGAGAGGAGCAGGTGCACTGGAGAGAGGAGAGGAGCCGGGGAGGAGGAGGAAGAGAAGGAGTGGTGAGTGACGGACAAGAAGGGGTGCATTGAGGTGGGGCAGGACACCTCCGGGGGTGCAGGGATATTAGTGAAAAGCACAGCAGGGTTTGGAAGAGTAAAGTGCGAGGGCTATATTGGGAGGGAGAAGTGAGACAGATTATGCAGTGCGGTTCCGATTTGTTTTCAGGATAGTTTTCAAGGAAAACTGTCAACAAAACATTGTGAGAGCTACACGAGTGCAAGCCATTTTTCCCTGCTCCAAAACATTCCTGCCTATTCAAGCTCGGAGGTCAGAGGACCTACAGAGTGGTTGATACTTAGTGGACAAAATCAAAGCAACATAAGCTCTCAAGCCAGCAAACAAAGAACATGGTGGTATATTTCCGTGTGGTAGCCTGCAGCAGCAGCGTCTGCCCTCCGCTCACGTCACCTCTTTAGCGGCTGATTGTTCATTCAGGGAGCAAGTCAGGTTTATAGCAGGTCTGCATTATGCAAAAACATTGGCAGATTCCTGCTCATGTAGGCACAACAGCCATGTTGCATGGCAGAGTTTGAGTGAGTGAGTCACTTGATGGTCATCTGCACTTGAGAATCACTGCTGCATGGAGCAAGGATGACATTGTTGACATCTGCAGTGATACATGCGTGTGTGTGTATGTATGTGTGGAATAGATGCAATGCAAAACTATGTGCATCTGTGTAGTGGAAGTATCTGTAATGTAAGATGTATATGCGTGTGTGTGTGTAGGTGGCAGTGATACATGCTCCAATAATGAGCATGATTGGCTCACAACAGTGTTCACACTGAGTGGGTGATGTTTGTGGGATGCAGTACTATATCTTTTTTTGTATATGAACTTTTCATAACCACCAAGCACATACCCTGTACTTATGCTGTAATCTTTCACATAGTCTTTTCTCACACCTCAAAATTGCTTATTTAAATAAATATTTTTTCATATTTTCCCAATGCACACATTTCATATTGTCTTATGTCTCAGTTACATTCTGCTGCTATGGATACTTCTGCTGCTATTTTGCATTTTCATTAATACCTTTTCGTCTTAATATGTCTGAGTGTTGGAATTGTCAGTTGAGCATGTTTATATAATCCCCATTAGTTATATTCGTATGTATATCCTATTATTCTTTAATGTATCCTATTACTACTTGCTGCTGCAATGGCCCAATTTCCCCATAGGGAACATTACAGTTTAATCTAATCCAAGCACAAATCATACTACAACCGAGTAGCTTTAGCTACCTAAGCTTTATTCTTACTGCAAAGATGATTCTCACAACTCTAAAACAGTAAGGTTGAATTTCAATGAAGAAAAGTCTTTAGTAGTGGTAACTATAAAAGTACTATTAGTGCAAATCCAGTTAGAGCAGCTTATTTCCATATTGTAACTGGGCTACAAAAGCTAAGCATTTAGTCATTAAGAGCTTCCTGGCAAGGCAGATCAGGGAAATATCACCCAAGCGGGAATTATGCATTCTCCAGCTTGGAGTCTCTGATGAAAACAGAGCGGAGAAGGAGGGAGGAAAAAACGAGCAGAAAAACAGAACGGTAGAGGTTTTCACACCCATGAATAGCGCCAGAGGAGAGAAGGTGTGTGTGTGTATTTTGGTGTTTGACAGGCACCTCACACTGCTACAGTCAACCCATATCTGTACGAAGGCAGCCTAGTGGTAAAGCTTGTTAAAAAACCCTCATGATGGCTGAAACATCCACCATCTGTCTGGACTTGGTGACAGAATCCACAAGGACTTAAACAGCATGAGTGTGAAGCAGTCGCTCCAGAACACTCAGGATGAGCCAACAAGGGCACAGGAGAGGGAGAAAAGTTTATTTAGCCCGATATCCTACATTTTTATAACATTTAAACAGTGAGAGTAAGACTTGTGGAATGAACTTTGCATTCGCTCAGTTTATCTTGCCCTTGGCAGTAGTGGGTGGGAAGGACATCTCCAGACACCTCTTATCAGTGTTTGACCTCCATGTATTTCTTAACAAACAGCTACTCTAAGGAAAGTAAATAGGAGGCATTTAAGCCAAGAGTCTGCAGCTGGGAATGTAACCGACAGCGTGGCACTATTATCAGGAAGGAGCAGATAAGAAAAGGTTGTGATTTGACAGCCTGGGTCAAATTATAGCAATATTCACAGCACTTAAATAACTGTCTACATTTCAAAATTACTCATCCGTTGTTTTCATATCTGATTCGCTTCTAAGAATAGAATATGAGCTTAAAGCATCATTAAAGTTTGGTAGAGGTTTGGGTTGTGTAGTTATCTTGCCATGATTTAACTCCAAAATACTGGCGAGATATCTTCAATAGTTGGTGCGGAGAGTAGAACTTGATAATCCAAAATCGTGTTGATTTCTCTCCCCATACACACACATGGCACAGTCACAGATTTAGCTCACAAACGAATGAGAGCAAAGCAGATTCTGTCAATGTATAAAATAACAAAACCCGGTTCAGCATTTTAAAGTGTTTACAATGATTTACAATAACCGACGGGGTGAAGAAGGGTAGGAAGAAGATCCGGAAGGTAGTTTCCGAGACCGAATCACTCAGTCTGTTATTGTAAATCATCAACACACGGAAAAAAAGCTGAACCGGGTTTTATTCTCATTCGTTTGTGAGCTAAATGTGTAACACCGTGCCATGTGTGTGTATGGGGAGAGAAATCAACACGATTTTGGATTATCAAGTTCTACTCTCCGGACCAACGATTGAAGATATCTCGCCAGTATTTGGAGTTACATCATGGCAAGGTAACTACACAACCCAAACCTCTACCAAACTTGAATGATACTTTAACACATAAAAGTATTGACTCGTCTTTGTCAGTCGATTGAAACTTGACTTTCTGGCAGACTGGGTTAAGTTGCGTAGGGAAGAGTTCGTACCTGGGAGAGAGGAGGCCATTGACCTGTTCAGGGGGCTGTAAGAAAGAGGAATCCCCCTCTATCCCCTCCACGCTGCTCTCCAGCAGCAGCTCTGAGGTGTTGCTCTCCCCAAAGTCCTCAAACTGCTCCTCCTCTCCACCAATGACCGTCACCAGGGAGTGATTATGGAGCTCAGAGTTCAGGGAGAACCTGACGGAGACAGGGAGAAAGGGATGACTGGGTACCTGTGCATGCTCATTTGCGTATAGAACAGTAGCACACTCAACTTTAGGTGCAAGCTAAAGATAGAGGAAAATGTGTTATGTTTAGACAGAAATGGGTTAGATGCTATAAATACGGACATATGTTTATCACACAGTGGATAAACACAGCTACGGAACCAGTCATTTAAACGCAAACAGAGCCATACCTAACAAGGCCCATTTACTCTGACTACTTCATAGAAGTGCTGCACTGTTTGAGCCAGTGATTGCTCTGAAAGATTGACGCGTTGGACCCAGAAGCCTGGAAATTACGAGGGCCTAAATCTTGAACAAGTACAATTTCCCCCTTGGAGGAGCAGCAATCTGGACAAGTTCTATAATCACTTGTCTTCAAAAATAATCTGTTAATCCCCAAATTTGCCTTGGCCGAAACAAAATGTCTTAAGCTTCACTGGTAATGCACAACCGTGATGGCAACACTACATGTGAGCAGAGCCTTCATTGGGTTCGATGTAGGCCCTACATCGAACTACATTGTAGGGTAAGCTTCCTTAACTGAGCTGAGAGTAAGGGCTAACACTGTGGCATTTATAATTGACTGGCCATGTTACACAATTTCATAGAAATCCATGCACAGTCCAGTTTAGCAACCTGGAGACGTGTGATGATTAATTTGACAGGGTCACAGGAGTTTAGTAAATAAACTCCTTGCTCTTCACTAGAGAGGATAGCTGGAAAGCCAGCCTTTCCTGTTGTGCCACAGGATACTTTAGATGTCTGAAGTACACACAGGATGAGGATGTCCACGTCAGCAAAAAAGGTCGTCTCAGCACACAACAATGACATAGTCCATTGTTGTGTTTACAAGAATAGGGCCACTAACCCATCCAATATAAATCTGAACCACCACCTTAAATTACAGCCTCAAACCTAAAACGTATCATGTACTTTTACACATACTCAACAAAGCAGTCGGACTCTGCAGATGACACCTGACATATTTGAGATCTTCAGTCTCTTTTAACCAAACAACAATGCAGTTAAAAGTCAACTGCTGTAATGAACAGAAGCAACATAAGGCTGACCTACTGACTTAGACACTCAAAAACAATTTTGAAGCCACTTACCCTGTACTCAGGCCAGAACTCAGCCCCATACCCAGGTCCCTCACACGGAGGGCTGGTGAGGAGAGAGAGCGCATCTTTAAACGCCCTCCACTGCCCTGGCGTGAAAGCCTTGGAGCAACTGGAGACAAAACCCCAGACAACCACAGTGGAATCCTGAAGTTTCACTGGTCACACAAATTTGAAACAAAGCCACTATTCTCCAGTGTGGAGAAAACAGAAAACAGTTTGTTTGTGGTCCTACTAAACTGCCAATCTAGAGTCCCACACGAGTTGATGGTGCATTGTCTGTGCCACCCTGTAGACCTGAGGCTGTACTAGGAAGGGCCGGCTGTGAGTGGCTGAGGGTTAATCAGATTTGAGGCTACGTAGCGGCCAACAGGCAGGCCTGCTGACTGCCCAGGGGCCAGACGTGTGTGGGGACGTTGGGGTAGGACAGAACAAGATGGGCAGAAGAGGGTGGGGGTGGCTAATCCTGTTAGGTTCCTAATCCCCAGTCAAGTGCATGTACGCCAACATGTAACATGTCTTTGGCTGTATGCTCTTGCTAGGGTTAGCTGGGCTAACGCTGTATGGCAAACCCACAACTTAAAGGCCTTTTGTTTCATTTACCAGCAGTCAATGCTGAGTCACTGTGTATAGCAAATTGAGTGTTGTTGTCTAAGAAATAATTCCTTAAGTGTTACTCTGTGATATGTAGCTTTCATTGAAAATAGTTACAATCCTTTTCACTGAATACATGACTAAGGCATAAACATGGTAGTTCTGAAGTTTTGGTAAACAACGACTGCTGAAATGGGAAAATATATTCAGTTGAATACTGGGTCCCAGTCAGCATGGGAGTTAGCAGGGAGCTGGTGTGAGTGAGTGGGGGAGAGGGGCAGATTAGCCCTTGCCAAAGACAGAAAAAATAAAAAGAACAAAAAACAGCTAACTCGACACTTCCTGGAATTCAAGGCTCAATCATGGAATGGGAAGTCCAAACACATCCCTGCCAGGCAGAACCCTCCAATCCGTCATCAAGCCGGAGAGACAGGTCACACAGTCAGCAGATAAGGTCCTCAGTCCGCCACACTTCCTCCCTCGCGCTTGGCCAAAATACTACCCCACAAAAACACTCACATTCAGACATATAGAACCTAATCTGCAGCAGTTACTTTACTACTTCACAGAAGGAGGGAAAATTTACTAAGTTTAGCTAAAGCAGCAAAGATCTTCAACTCATCAATATGCGTGGAATTGCATGCGTGATCAAGGTCGGATCTAAGCTTTACCATTGTGCAAATGTCCTACTAAAATGTGGTCAGTGTTCCAAAATGTACCCCCTTCAAAATCACGGGTGACAGAAATATCATCAGAGACAGTGTGTTATTTTCTCTCTGGTCCAAAGGCAGCGCACTGGATAAAACTCCAGAATGACGCATCTTACAGCTGTATTTCCTTGTAGTGCTACTTTGTCTGCTATGCTCAAAACAGTGCCAGTGGCAAATTCCAGTCTCTCAAACTTTGATTCATTGATTTTCCTAAGAAACAATACCAAAGCAATATTTTGCCTTTGGAAAAGCCATGAAAGCATACAGACCCTTTCTGATGTAGGCAAGTCAATTTTGAAACGGTTGAGCTATCACTCCCCTCCCCTGTTCACCCTTTACATCGTAGCCAGTCAAAACCTATTGGTCTCTCAATCGGTAATCAAGTCTAATGAATGCAATTAAAATAGATCAACACATACAAGCTCGCATTTGATTTAGTGAGAGTTTGAATTGTGATAGTCTACCAAATCAACAGACGTATTCACTGCACCCTATTCAGAAAATTCCAACAAACTCAGGAGATAAAGTTAGGAGATGAAGTTAAAAAGCTTAACTTACTGTGATCATTAGCAGCGTATGCCATAACTTGCGAATTCAAAAAATATCAACAAATCCCAAAACTCTTTTCAGACGATAAAAAATAAAGACAATCCTCCAGTTAGACACACTGACTTGGGTAAAGAATGGCAGAAGTGATCTCTGTTCAAGGTCTCTCGCTGTTACATTGTGCACATTTCAAGTTATCTCTAGATTCGCTTCCCTGTTTAGCTGTACAAAAACAGCTACAGCACGTCCCTGGTATTTCAACGCAGCAGAGTCTGGGAAGTGTTACCTCAAACTCCCTGTGACAGTATATGGTGTATGAGTATATGAGGACCTGCATTACACTGACACATAAGGAACAAGTTGATGAAAACAAACACATAAGCATCTTCAGGTATGTTTGACCGAGATGTTCCACTGGTATCTGGGGGGCTGTCTAATTGCCTCTCTTTAATCTCCCCGTGTAGTGACCCAAATAGAAACCAAGAAGTCCCTGAGCCAGAGTTGGGCATGCAAGAACCAGGGTCAGTGCAGGGCTACTCCACTTAGCTGAAGATTTGACACGCATGTATTATAGCCGGCAGTGATTATGACCAGCATTACGACCGTTGATCTGATTCACATGACAAATTACTCACAATTACAAGACGGAAGGTATTCAGAGTAGCCTTGTACTAACCTACCATCTCAATGCCAAACTCACCACCCCACAGTTGAGGATGCAACATGTCTAGGAAATATGAGTGAACAGACCAAGTACAGGTGGTTTATTAGCCCAGGTTGAAATTATTATACTGACCTATTGCTGCCATCCTCAGGGTCATGTAGTGTGGCCTCGATGCCGCTGTCCGTCTCCACGTCCTCATGCATCTCAGGCGGTACGAGGGCTCCCGTGTCCTCATCAGTGAAGGTCTCACACTCACTGTAGGTGCTCTCTGAGCCTAGGTACGCACTGTCAGTCACCTCATTTTGCTATAATAGAAACAGAATAAGTTAAGAATAAGCATACTTCATCATGTCCATCAAGCAGTAGATACAGATACAAATACATGTTATGTCACTGGGTTGATGATTCACAAAAGATCAAAAAGTAACGAGTGCTAATGGCTAATTTAGGGACGGAATGTCCGTACTATACACACAAATTATATTCTGCATTTACGTGCATATCTGGTTCTTTTTTTCCCAAGACTTATCTTTGCTGACAAAAATAAAACATGGCTGTAGAAAAACTATGTTCCCCTGTAAGCATTGCTGCACAGACAAAGCAGTCATAATTCTCAACAAGCTGTTGCATCATTGTAAAAGATTAACAAGCAATATGAATGGTGATCGACGCAGCATTTACAGGATTTTGATTATGTGTATCATCAGGTGTATTTTAATTTGCAATCAGGAGTATTTTTCAATGTGGTGATGCAACAGGCAGACAACAGACAATGGGTTGATCAAAGAAAGTGAGAAAAATGCAGCCATTTCAAAGACTAAAACTAAATTTCAATCTTCATGTATAGCCAGTGGGTACCAACGGCAATGACGACCAACAACCAAACAAATCATACAGTGTAAACAGGCTTTAGAGGCAGTCTGCTGGGTTTCAGATGGCTGTGCCAAGCAAAACCTACTGCATCAACACCTCCAGTCAACAAGTGCAAACACAGTGTGAGCAAGCGTACATAAGCTTAAGGCTTTCCAAGCACAAAATACCAAATGTTCAATATAAAAACCCATAGACTAATATAAGCCAAATAAATCATGTATTCAGCTATTAGCCACTGGAAGCATATATCAGGCATTAGGGCTATCAAGTAACAATGAAGATAAGACAGGCGAATCAGGTTAGCCTACCAGTCTACATGCAACTTCAGGACGAGCTGGGCCCAGAGGGCTATCCACCATGACCAAAACCATGCTCTCTGCCTGGCCTCACTGACAGGAAGGCTGGCCCGTCATGAGACCCTTGCAATCACTCCTCCTAGTGCTTCCACGCTTTCACTCTCAGAGTGAGAGAAAACAAGTGTGAAAAATGGAAAATATCTCAACACCTCATTCAGCTTCACTGGGTGGTTAGAGGGGTGGAGACACAGAGACAAAGTCCAAAGAGCAGGGGAAGGCAGCTGTACTGCTCAATCTACTACCACCCTTCTACGCTGAGTTAAAACACCACAAGATCAGCGCAACAACCGTTTAATCTTTGCTGCCTCTTGAGGGTTCCAGTTCCTGGCCCAGTGTGACAGTATAAATCATTAAGCCATGTTCTGTGGCAATCAGGATCTCAGGAACATATACACCACAACAACCTGCCATAACTGTCTGGCTGTGTGCCTAAATAAGGAAACTAGCATGTTGTTAAGTCTATAACACTCCAAGAGGCAGGGAAGATACTACATGATACATTTTAGGTTTGAGGCTGTAATTTAAGGTGGTGGTTCAGATTTCAGTTGGATAGGTTAATGGCTCTATTCTTGTAAACAAGGGAAGAGACACTTTTTTTTTGTCATTTAGTGTTCATATTCAAGACCTAAAGTAGGAGATGGAGAGGTGGATGTTAAGCCAATGAGAGAGAACATTTAGAGAAGGAGAAGTAGGGTGGGTGGGGCATTTCTTTTCTCTAATGCCAGGCCTTAGCTGAACAGCCTCACCTTGCCTGTTTTGAAAGCAAACAGGGCTAGAACAGCACAGCCATTGAGAGAGGAACCCTTTTCTGCCAGGAACCCAAGGGGAAAAACAAGGCTACGGACACAGGTGTGGCGTCTACTTTAAACATGCACAAACTCCCCACAAACTCTGCTTATGGCTTCCAGCAAACAGTAGCTACCCAACCAGAATATTTAACGTAGAAAATATATTGTAAATCACACCATTAGTTTAGATTTACATGAAGTCTGCTGTGTAAAACACAGATCCATCTTTGTTCATAGCCGTTTTCATTTCCATTAAAATATTTTTCCAGCTCCACTATGCTCATGACAAAATGGTGTGCATCACAAAATACACTGAATATTAGACTGAAATGTTCACTCATAAATGACAACGATAAGATGCTATACATCTTTACAGAGGAGCAGAAACAAAACACAAATGTTTCAGTCTATGGCTTTCATTAGTGTATCTGTATACAGACTCCTTATAAACAATTAGGCCTAGCTCAGGTGAAAACAATTAACCAAGATGGACACATTTCTGAAACCAATGGCCCTCTATCAATAGCAATACATTTAAGATCTCTCATTTCTATAACAAGCAACCTGTTAAAAGGCCTCTGCTGTGTTTTGGAGCCTCCCCCAGACTGTACAAATACATCAGGCATTGTGTATCAGTACATCTTGTTATGGTAGATTTACTAGTCTCACCAAACACACAGTGACACAATGTTCTACTTCTAATACAGTTTGTTTGCAAGTTTATTCTAACAGTATTTCAGATGGAATACCTGACTCAACCTTACAGTCATCAACGCATGCAAGTGAAATGGAGGGCGTAAGCCAAAAGCATTGCTTATATCTCTGAAGAGGAATCCATTTCTCATATGTAATCTTACTGTACTGACTGTAACCCCTAGAATGTACTTATCAACCATACCAAGTGAGGGCGCTGATACTGTGCAATGCACCACCACTGAAAGAGTCTGCAATCACAGTTCTATAATGCTCCAAATACAGACAATAGCTGAAACATTTCAATCTTGCCGAGGCCAGCATAAATTAAAGTTAAATATACAAGTCCTATGCACAAGAGGAGACAGGAATCCCAGATATGCTAACCGCAACTGAAAAAACATAACTCCACACATATGTAAAAACTCTGGCTGATTCCAACTCATTCAACATTTGTCAAAGAAACATAAGATGAAAATAGTCAGCCAGATGCCATTTGGTGTGTGCCAAACCAGTGTGCTCAGCGTGTGGGATATTCACAGAGTGGTAATGATAGCTCTGCTAGCCACTCAGTGAATTACAGTGGGAAGAGTGTGAGTGCACAGGGAGTTCAGCCTGTGACCTTCACACTGTGCTGCCGTGTGTACCAGTGTGAAATCGAGGCAGAACAACTGGACCACATACAAGATTACAATTAATTTTAAATGCTCTTGAGCCGTGCCCCACCTCGTCGTATTCCTCTGGGCATCCCACGGCTCCATCCCCTGGACTGTAGTGTACATCGTAGAGCTGTGGCTCTGGACCTGTAGATATGAGAGAAGAGGATAGGGTTAATGTGTGCAGGATAAACACACAATGTCAAACAGCAAAGGAGGCTAAACAAACACACTGTATATAGTACCAATGTGCAAGGTAAACAAAGGGGCATAATGTGAAAAGAAGAGACGGGAGGGGTTATAGCAGGTGGGTGAAACAACTGTGAAAGGGAAAGGGGAAACAAATTGATGTCAATGTTCAATAAAATATAAGATATATATAAGATATTTCTTATGGAAGCAGAGAGTTAATTTTATTAAAATGTTAATGAAAATGACAATGCAATCTCACAATAACATTTTATTTGCCACTATTCAGCATCTAATAAAAACAATTAAATAACGCAATATGAATTTGAATTCTCAAGTGCTCGTATACTCATTCTGTGAAATACTGCAAATTCAAATGAAAGCCATTTTAGATATCATTTTGCCACGGTTAACAATATTACAATAATAATTTATATTTGAAACAAGAAACACATTGTTCCCATTAGCAATTACATTTCCATGTTCTCACGCCATTTCTCTAGCAAACTGAAATAGCAGTGGCAAATGCTTTTGCATTATCATGGTCCACTGACCCATCAGTCATTCTCTCAAGGTGGTACCACGGCGGGACTAAGTCTACCTTTATGCAGCAGTTAGACTCCCTTGACTCTACCTAAAAAACTTGAACAATGTCAACTGCTAGGCTAGTGACAGCAATCTCTGGGTTAGCTGAATAGGCTCATGACCAAGTATTCAGCGGAACCTGAAAGTGATGCCGATATCAATGAGGTAGTGGTAACAAACTTCCAATGTGTCAAAAAGCTAGCCTAGGTCCCACCTATAGTCCCGCCTATAGACTAAATGAAACGTAAAATGGCTTTTCATCTCCGTTCTCAATTTCTCAGAGAAAGTACATGAAAATGAAAAAGCAAATAGCATTATTGAATGCTGCATACATACATTAAAAAATAGGTTGTAATTGTTTTAGAGCATTTCAATTTTAAAATTGTATTAAACATTTGACTATTGTTAACCACAGGGCAAGGGAAGTTGTAAACTATATTATTGAATTTATTATTATTATTGAAACTTCAATATGACATATTTATATTTGAATCAAGTTTACTATATGCTTCCATAATTGCTAAAGGATAAACATATTCTGTTGTCTTTTTATTTTGCAAAGGAATAAAGGTGACTTTACTGTGAAGCCTAGAAATCGATGATACAACTGAATGTTTGACATTGATATTTATCGCCCCAAATGTTCAATTGTGTTTGCTCAAGAAAACTACAGGGCATATTTCAGAGTTTGTGTCCTAGCTGCTCTGCTTTCACATGTATACAGTACAGCAGTCAATGCTTGGTGTAACTATAAACATTATGTAGCTTTTACACTCACATTTCAAGGATATAGAATGTCATGTAATAAGTGTATGGGAAAAATAGAACAATAAAAAGGACAAGTGACCCATATCCAATTCAGATTTGTCAATAAAGGCCTCTGTTGAAAGCACCTGCAGACAAACAGTGAAATCTGAGATAGACCAATAAGATGGACTCCCATCAGCCACTGCTCCTGTATCTAGTAAACAGAGTTGTGAATAGCACCCTACTGAGAGAATGGAATACAAACAGTGTTCTCAACAGCAGCTGGTGGACCCTGGCGGTTTTGTCCCTTGTCTTACGTAACCCTCTGCTCTTCAAGACTCATACACATTACAGCCCATTTAAGTGAAATGAGTCTGCACCGAATAGGGATGTGCCTGAGAAGCTGGCTTCTGTTCGGGCTAGAGTTCGGCAGTCTTCTGGCAGTTTCAAAATGGCACAGAGGACAGGGATACTTGATTTTTCAATGACTCAACTAGTTCTATTCAATTAATCTGGTGGTTTATTTTGTTGTTTCAGACATACCATAGCCACTACATACAAGGCATTTCCATGGCCTGGAGGCTTGTCTTTATTAAGGTTACCCCTGCCAATAACACGTGTTGCAGAAATGAAACAAAGGAGGTACAGGTGAAGTGCCTTGAAATTCACATTGAAACTAGACAGCAGGTTGGGAGCTGGAATATCAGGTTCTGTTCCAGGGTAGGTGGTAGCGGTGGGGGTTGGAACATGAACTGGAACATGAACTGGACCTGATAGGTCTTTTTTTTTTAAAAACAAAGTTTAGCTAACAAAAGCTTTATGCTGCCTTTACAGACTTACTGGAATTCTGTCAGCAGTGTGCGAGAGGGAAGTTACGATAGAGCTCCGATCTTCACACACTAACGGGAAGCTACTTTCCTGCAGGAAATATCTGATTCATTCTCAACATTGCTTGCTGGACAGAATACGACAGATGACATCAAAGATCCCAGGCCGGATTCCAACCCAGGACATCATGGTTATATGGTACACGCTTCAGCCAACTAAGCCACCAAGACGGCCCAGATCGACATTGTTAAAATGACACGTTCACAATTTGTCTACTTTTTATTAGGCAATTGATTTCAGATAGCCTATACATGACTACATTTATGATTATATCAATTGTCAATTTAAGTCTTTAAACATACAAGATTGTTTTACATCCAGCATAGAGCCTGCAAAAAATAAACATCTTCAGTGAGTTTGACCACAAGAGCTTTTCAAATTACCCATGACTTTGTACACGAGTTTGTACTAAAGAATAAAGTCAAATAAGAGAAAAAATGATGAATGCAGTTTTTTGGGGGGTGAAATTGTTTATAGGTACAATTTAAGATTACATCCATTTGTAGGGTTGACTCATGAATAAGGCCCAATGTCTTCAGATCAGTTTCCCTGCCTAGTCAAAAAGTTTTTCTAGTATTTTTCTATCCCCTATAGATTGTGTTGCTATAATAAATAATTAGCCTATTTGTACAGGAATCCTCATTGTTTACATTTCCAAAAATCATTATTTGGGCTGAAATACTTTTATTCCTTTACACTATTGAGGTAATTATTTTCAGGAATATCAATTCAAACACAATGATCATGCTACAAATCTGTACTGTAATAGGACAATGCTAATGGGAATGTGACAAGCCACACTGTTAATGATCCTGTAGCCAAGTTTGTATTGTCTGTGTTTTCTGACTTTGCAACAGCGCTATGCAACGAGTGACCACAGAGAGAGATATAAGGCAGAAAGAGTGAGAAGTACAGAGCAGAGAGAGAACACATTGAATAATTCAGGGGAATAGGACTCTCTGGCCAAACTCCCTCTCTGAAACCTAGCCTATCAGCCCATGTGTCTGTGCATCTCATGCTTTCCAGTACATTACTTATTAATGGTCCGAGTAACCAGAGCTGTGTAACCCAGCAAGCCCCGGGAAAGAGTACCACAAATCGATAGGCTGGGCGGACCGAGGCAAGCAGCACACAGTTGCAGTGACGTCAACACAACCTCTACGTTATGTCAACACAGCCAGCATGTGCAGTCAACTGAACTCTTAGTAATGATGTCAGTATGGCTGCAGGGTGTCAAGTCATGATAATGATGTCAGTATGGCCGCAGGGTGTCAGTCATGATAATGATGTCAATGGTATAGACGCAGCGTAACACAGCACCTATCACAGATACTTCACTAACTGGTATGAAATGTAAAATAATTTACATTTAAAGTCATTCAAAAATGTACATGGGACAGCAGGGCTCGACACTGAAAATAAATAGTCTCGGGCAACGTTCTCTCCTTTTCAGACGCCTTTAAATAGTTGAGGTGAAGCTCGAGAAACCTGACGACTTGGCTGTCAGGAGAGACGCTGATGAATTGTGGCAATTCTTTTAAGAGGGACGTATACGAGTCCTTCACCTTACAACAGTTTTTAAAAGCTCATAAAATGGGTCAGGAAGGCAGCAAAATGGTTAAAGAAAGAACAGCATTTTGAGTCCAGTAACAAAGAATTTGGGTCAGTCCTCCTCTCCTTCCAACATCCCCTCACCTCAGCTGAGCAATAGCTGTGAGCATACTGTGTGGACAACTATATTTGGCGCTGTGGGGAATGTAGTAGAAAGATGGAGCCAGATGCTGTAGACTACATCCACACTACTACATTTCCGTTATAAAACGCATACCCGTTGCTACGTTTACGCCTAGCGTCCACACTACGCCATTTTCAAACCCTTAAAACAGACATTCAAAAGCGCTGCTGACCCCATTTTAGTTAGAAGAAAACTCTGGGGTTGCGTATTATTATGGAAGAGCAGAAACGGAGACCTCTGTAAACATCGACTACAGTGTCCAGACTTCTTTGATTAAGTGTATTGTAAAGCTCATGTACGGCTGTGTCGTTCGGCTCGTCCACACACATTGTTGCAGCATAAAATGACAACACTGCGAAGCTCCTCTTCTACTTTGGCTCGGCAATCTCCATATACGCGTGGTAACTAGTTCTCAGAAGACCTCCTCGCAACGGTGAATATCAGCCGGGACCGTGTCTTTGCGTCGTAATGGCACTCGTGATTTATTGATGTCTTTGTGATGTTTTATCATATAGAGTGCGTCTTAATAAAATATTATTTTAGATAAAGTTCCTCATCTTGTCTTGGTTGGGCTGAGGTCTGTTCTGTGTCAGAATCTTGCGTTTCTTTCCGTGTCACGCTCCTTCGTGTTTGTATGTTTTTACAGTCCACCTGTAGAGAACGTAAAGCGGGGTCGGGAATGACGTAAAATACTGACGTAAAGCAGGTCTGCTGCTTTTTGTGCGACAATAGCGATAGAGGAAAATATCTACGATAGACATTTTTCTATCGTCCCACGATATATATCGTCATATCAGCCCTAGAAAAGTCTTAGATCAAACCATTGTGGACACACACACACACAGCTTTACAAAGTGCATCCAGAGACTCACCTCCATTGCTAATGGCAGAAATCCCACGGTAGAAGTCTTCAAAGCTGATCACTCCCAAACCGCTGGGATCCAAGAACTTGGTCAGATCCTTCACCTGAAAGACACAAGTCACAGACATTCAAAACACATTTCAACACGGCAACAGAAATAAATATCTCTCCCATAATCAAATCAGATGGGACTTCCTAGATTAGTGTGTCTCAAATCCGGTCTTGAATACTGCTGGTTTTCTATTCTGCCAGGTAGGGTGGTGTTCATTCTGTCTGTCTAATCAGGGACTGATTTAAACCTGAGGACCACCGGCCTAGATGCTTCAAGATTGAATTCTGTAATAACAAACGTGATGTAAAGGTCTCTGTACAAGGGAGCAACTTGACTGACTTAACTGCAATCTGTGCAAACTGACCGAAAGGGCCAGTGTAATGCATCCACTCGAACTGAAAATAAGCTATCTGAAACTACTGAAAACACAGTTTCACTCACCTAACAGTTTCATTGCAGAATTCTGTGAACTACTAGGATATTTTTTTATTACAGGAATAAAAAGGTACCATTAAAAAGAGCTCTGACCTCCAGTATAAACTTTTGCAAACGTCATATATTTCCGATTTTATTGGATACCAGGCAATATTGAGTTTACAAGGTTACAAAGGCACGGTCTTTAGAAAGGGGAATTGAGCTCCAGTAGACTACTGGCCATTGAATGCATTTTAAGACAAAATGACAATAGTTACTGAAAGCTGAAAATATTTGTGAATAGAATGTCTTTTCAACATACAGAAACATATTATAGTTTTTAATCAATAAATTAAAGATGGTTTGTAGTCTACATGGCATGGACATACTGTACTCTACTAGAGTACAGTATGTCCATGCCATACTTTTGCCATTCTTTCTTTCACATTAAAATGTGGTATGAAGGCATAGAAATTGAAACGGGAGACTGATCTTCCATTTGATCTATATTATTGTAACATTAATTGGGATATATAAAAATTGTGGCCTTGTATGCACAGAGTCGATCTCAAGCTGCACTCAAGCAATAATCAGTTACATAAGTATACTTGTATATATTCCCTCAGTCAGTAACCTGGCAACAAGAGGTTCTGTCCAAAAAGATAATGTGTGCTTTACACCAGTATATAGGACCTCAGAATATAGAACTTTTTTTTTAAATTGAAAACTGAGTCCATGGGTATGAGAAATGGATTCTGATGTATTGCAAAAGCTTTAACTTGACCTGATTCCTCGTCATATCTCTGTTTGGTTATCTGGCATCAAGTGACCGAGGCCAAGACCTAGACATATATCTGCAGAATTAACAGTGGCGCCGAGCAATCAAAATCTATTTGCACAAATGACAGAGTGAGCCAAATGTGGTACATTGCAAAATTTCACTAACTCATCATTACACTGTCATTTCAGGCATGTATCGTTGACTAAATGAGCTGGGAGGGAGCCTGACAGTATGTGGGGTGAGGTTTCTGTGGTTTAGGCTCGCTCAAGCCCTGGGAAAGTAAGTACACAATGTGAACATGGTCATTTTACAAAGGCTTTCAGTTTGTGCGGGGCTTTTCTGTTCTGCGCTTTTTATATCTGTAACACACAAAAAAGCTGATATGCTTCGCAATGTGAGCTCCAACTCAGGAGTCTTAAACTCCTATTAAACTCTGGACTGACTCTCACAACCCCAGTGACTTACTGATCTGGGTTTGCAGAATTAAACCCAGCTGCGTGAGAGTGGCCCAATTTCACTGAACGGCAGTTAACACTGCAACGTTGAGTAAACTTTAGGACGTTGTATCAAGGCTCTTCCAGCTCCCATCTCTGCTATGTAAATCCTCACCATGAACTAGGTTGGCTATATAGGCTAGAGGGTTGGTGAAGAAAGAGGGTGTTTCAAGGTTGGAATTTGTGACAAGAAACCCAATGAGGAGCCATTTTAGGGATGAAGTCAGTGGTGGGTGTTTGTAATAGAGCTTTCAGTTTTCCACCTCGGAACACAGCTTCACGGTACACAGGAAATCATTCTGTTGCTTGCATGCTATTCACAAACGCCTCTGCTGAGTGAGGTGAGAAAACTGAGGTGGGATAAGGGGATTCCTGTTTGTGTCTGGGGTCCTAATGAAAAAGACAAAAACGTTTATGTTTAATATTCGTCATATGCTAAAATAAACAGACTGCAAGCCAACTGCGAGCCGGTTTATATTTTCTGTACTATAACAATATACAGTTCATCTGTACCATTTATTGCTCCTGCCATAAGTGACTAGGGAATTGTTAAATGTGTACCAAGTGTCATAACCCACCTCTAAAGAGGCCAGATAAACCACTGCAGTAGCCAAAGCAAATAGTACTATGTAAACCTACCCCTATTCATAACAGGTGATTATAATCAAATGGCAGCCACATCCAATGAGCTGTGTACATGGTAAAGCACATTATTGGTAGGAAATGCATGTGACATCATGGCAATAATATGAATACTGTGAAGCCTGCCCATGTGGCTTAGGAAAACTAAACCAGTTCAGTCTTTTGAACCACTTCTTAAAACACATTTTATAAACTTCCTTTCTCTAACAATTCTTAAAACCTAAATTATTTATTTTAATTTATTATTGACCAAATCTTGTGTAATGTTTTTTTTAAACTGCAACATAAATACATGTATTAGTAGTAGTAGTAGTAGTAGAAGCATGTGATGTTGTGTATTATATCCTCCCAGCAGAGCCCTGAAGGACTGAGGTAAAGAGGAGATTTTAACTGAGGCTCCATGACAGCTCTGTCCTTTCCACTGCTCAGCGGAGCAGCGACGGCACAGTGGTTTTTGTGTTTCCTCTATTTGTGTCTAATCAGCGCAGGGGAATGCCCGACTACCTCCACACAGACCACTGTTGTACATAACCCTATGGAGATGAATAACCCCTGGTTAGTCCTTCCTATAGGGGGTTTCGAAATAGCTCTTGAACGAAATACTGATAACCGTCTCATAATGCCATAAGCCTATTTTGTCTGCAAAAGATGGGGAGACAGGCCTAATGAGAGTAACTTTGATGGAGAACATAACAGGCATGCACACATACAAAAGCAAACAAGAGAGAGGGGACCATTTCAGAGCATGGGACATTCCATTGCGGATTAGAGGGTCAGTACATAAAAGCAGCGGGCCAGTGGAGGGAGGCTGGCTAAAGAGGGGCTGGGAGTGTGGACTGACGAAAGTGGCCACAAAAATACAGTTCTATGGGCTTTGTGCAGATTTGGGGTCAAAACCAATGAGTGGCGGTCTGAAAGATCTTTTTCAATCAGTGAATTCCTAGATTATGGCCGTGCCCTCACTCCTGCATGACCTTTGAGAACCAGTTATTCCGTTTATCAAAAGGTCTCACAGAGCAGTGCCTGCAGCTTTATGAGCAGGTCAACATTTAACCACACATGCTGTTCCAAACACTTGCAAGACATGTCAATGAACCAATAACGTGGTTGGCTAACTGGAAAGCTAGCTGCTTTCATGACACATGGCTCTGACTTCAAAGTTAACCTAGCGAAAGCACTTCATCACTGGGATATATTGACACCTCATGTCCAAGTTATCATGCAGAGATGGTGGTAGAAGTAGTCAATGATGAGCACAGAAGAATTACAATAGCATGACTTATTTCTCTTATCGAACTTAGAACATAGACCGTATTTGTTTTTTTTATTGTTCCTCTATAGTTACATTTGGATTACATATTCAACCCACACACAATACAGTGTGTGTGTTTTCATCGTCATATCCAGATCACCGACGTTCTTCCTGGAATGATTCTGGAGAAGATATTTGCATTCTAAGCGTAGAGGCACCAGCTGAACATTCAGGACATACATGCAAATATCTATTTAACACCTTCCTGCAGTCTCTCACCGACAGCTTAGTGGAACATTGCTAAATTGGTACAATACAGGCGTATGGCCTGCCCGCATCTAGCCCTTGCCTAAGCTATGACTAGAGGAAACTCTAAATGAAGGAAAGCCTGTTATAGGCCTGGCAACAAGAATGTACCACAAAGAAAACAAAGTGAAACTTGCACAAACAATAAAAATAAACCACAAAAGCAAACACCATTTACCACATTCAAAAATAAGCATGTCCTGCTAATAAACCATTGGCTACTCACAATGAAATCCTGACTTCCCCCCTCACCCCCACCTCCAGTTGGCTAACATCCTTATTGGCATTCAAACTGTATTTAGCTTATAGTGTCATTTACATTTGTGCGTGTGTTTTTGTTTTTCCACTAGGGTTTACAATTGAATCTCACTAATCGGAGCCTCTTAGGAATGGAGGTTATTCAAACCAGTGATATGTTCAGATGACTGAAACACAATGATACATTGGGGAAAAGCTTATTCAAATATATTTCAAATATGCTTTATATGGTGTCAATTGGCCTTAACGTGATACACAGCCTCAGAAATATAATTCAAACGATTGCACACACTCAATATAAAAGATCTTCTACTTGACCTTTTTCTGTTCATTATACCACACTGTCCCAAGGTTCTATGCATTAGGCCTTTCATCAGTAATGACAAAATACATCTGATATGAGAAGTAGCCATTTGAAAATAATGGCCGATAAGTAATTCACACTAGGACTTCAGACAACTGGGTGGAGGGGGCCTTGTCAGATTAGACCTTCCCAATGCTCCTTGAGTTCGACTAATAAGCGGCAAATCCACTGAAAGGTTATATGCACTGCATAACATTCCTCAAATTCTGAAGATAAGTCTGTCTGCAGCTTGCTTACTTATCGTAAGCGAAGAAAGCAAACAAGCTTAAGCCCGTGTCTCTCTCCATGACCACGCAAGGACAGAAATCTGAGAAGCACCTGAGTTAGCTGTAAGGACACACATTTTCCCTTAGCTTATAGTAACCAGAAATCCAATACCTAAGCTCAAATAGACCGAAAGGAGTAATCAATCTGCACAATCTGGTTAGCAGTCCAAGGCAAATCTTTCAGAAGTAGAGATCTAAAGGAAACTGCTGGAATCTGAATACTTTTTGAGGTACATAAACCAAGCACATGGAATAACACAAAAGCAGGCTCCCAATGTCATGTAAATGTATCTGCTTTGGGGCTCCCTACAAAAACAAGAGGTGGAAAAGATATACCATTAACTAAAAATGACCAAAGCCCCTCTCCACCCCTTAAAACGAGAGCATGGGAAAGGTTGGGGATGGTATCCAACCCATGAAGTCCCTGACTCATTGAAAATACATTGTACTCTTAATCCCCTGCTTGGGGAGCCACATATACCTATGGCTGGGCAAAGGAAAGAACAGGGGCAACAGAGGCGCTTTGAACTGGGAGAGAGGGGATTAAAAAGCATAAGTCAGCCAGCGGATCTATGTGGTTGAGCACTAACTAGTACCCATCCGCTACGTAACACCCTGTTCAAACTGTATCTACCAGTGGTAAACTGATGCTCTAAAAGAATAATGATGTTACCTGCGATGTCCCAATATCAAACCAGGATTAGAAAACTAGAATGAACATATTCTAAAATGAATGACAAAGAAGTAATAAGGTTATCTTCATGGCTTCATTAACAAACAAAAAGCACATTAATAACTCAAGTAAGAGTTGAAAATGTCAATGCATGTTCATCAGGGCACAACCCTACAAGTGTTATCAGTCAAGCTCAATCAGCATTTGCATCCAGACTTTAACTGTTATTTGCAAATGGTGGGTTCACTCTAGAGCTGATTCTTGTAAACATTTGAGGAGGCACACAGGCAAGCATGTTAGACTTGTTAGTCATTTTCATGTTGCACTCTACTCTCAAAGAACACAACGTAGTCCATGGCTTTGCACAGGAATAAAGCAGGCCAGGTAATGCTGAGTAAAACATTCTGATGGACTACAGAGAAAACAAACAGGATCCCTGTAACCTTCCACTGATTAAACAAGCAGAATATAATTTTCTAGAGTGGGATTAAAGCAATTTAAGCCATTATTTGAAACCTTGCAGTGTTCATTAGGCTGTATTTTAAGAATGCGTTCCTTTTCTCGACTTGTGAAACTTTTAAAATATGTGGAAATCCTAAATGCAAAGGGCCAGATGCAATAAGGTCAAGGATGGAGTGGGATGCATCAGCCATTTCACAAGAGAGTGTCCCTAAACCACAGGATATGCAAAAGAAGACAATGAGTGTTTGTCAAGGAGTGCCAAGCCTGACAGAATTCATTACAGGCTATATGCTTTTGACAGATTTATCTGGATGATTACCTACATCCTAATTCTTGAACACTCACCAAGTATAGATTACATACTAATCCAAGCATGGTTTTAATAATATGTAGCAGTATTAGCCACATCCATTAAACTCAATGTTCAGAGCTGCTTTGTAGGAAAGGAGAATGGTAATTTTATGATGGTAAGAGTTGCCACTAAATGTACTAAGCTGATTTGGCCTTAAAGAAAGAAATGGGCCTACAACCTATAGCTGCCTCCTGCCTATGTAGCAAATGCTTTGAATTGTGTAGACCAGAGACACAGAGGGTTCTGTGCCATTTGGTGTCAGGGTAACATAAACCTAATGCAGCTCATCCAAACATTTAAACAACTAAGTGAGTCCCATTTTGAGAGAACACAGAATATTGTATTGTACCAAATGCAAGCAGTACTTAATGATACAAGTCTTCCCTCTGTGTTCAGGCATAAGCACAGAGACCTAGTATCAGTCAAAAGTACTAAACTAATCCTGGCTGATTTACTCATTTAGTTTGAAGCAATATCTATTACTTTCAAAACACATTACATATGATTGGCCTTTAAACAACTTGAAATGCAGATATCAAAGTGTGACATCAGATGGATGGATTTCAGTTGATGGAATTAACAATACATTTACAGGAAGCTCTCTGACGTACAGTGAAAAATCAATCATAAATAATTTAGGTAGATCTGTTTTAGTCTCGCATTCAATTTCACTCAGTATGCATTATCCAATAACTGCCTGCTCAAAAGAAAGAAATCAACAACAACAAAAGACAAATCTCACCTGATCAGCACCATAGGCTGCAGCGAACTCCATAAACTCCTCAATACGAACAAAGCCATCTCCATCTTGGTCTAAAGCATCAAACACAGCTTTAAGTGGCGAGACATCTTCGTCCCTCGTATTCACGGTGGAAACCATGGGCATGGAGTCAGCTACCATCTTAGACAGGGAACTTGTCTCCACGGTTTGCTCACTAGTCCACCCAGGCTCAGGAGAAGAACTGCTCAACTCCTGAACTGGAAAATCCAAAGTAGCCACTTTATGACAATCTGATTCTGCAAGCTGGTTAGAGTCAGTCGACCTTTCCCCATCGCTCTGTTCAGTTTGCAAATTAGAATAGTTTTCATTCTGTACACCCTCCGGTGGTTTCAAGTCCCAAGTTTCCTCATCATGGAGTTCATCAGGGGTCAAGCACAGATCCAAAGCCACTGCCTCATCCCCCTGATTTTTGGCTTCTGAGCAAATGTTGCCTTCCATCAAATCCTTAGAATCATTCTCCACAGAACAACTGTTACTGGGAAAGTCACCCTGGGCAAAGGCATCTCCATCTCGTGGCAGCCTTAGTGATGAGGGTTCAGTTGATGAACCAAGAACAAATGAGTCATCCTTACTTTGGTGCTCTGACGTCAGACTTGCAATTACAACAGCCAGTGAGTGATCCTCCTCTAACTCCTCTGTTTTGGAATCTAATGGTGCACCTGTGCATTTAAGAGAGGCAGGACTGGTAGGCCAGAGGCTGAGGTTGCTGTCACAATCAGGAACCTCTAAATCCAACAACGGCACAGATCCTTCCAAAAACTCTGGTGGCGTGCTGATGTGGTTGTGCGGGAGGCAATTCTCAGGTAAACCTTGCGGGGTAGAGTTACTGGCTATGGGCAGATTAGTCACTGGTTCGAGGAAAAAACCTTTGTCCCCAGTTTCAGGTGACAAAGTCTCCCCGCCCTGTGAGGGAGGGAGGCCTCTGTCCTCTAGAGACAGGCGTACCTGCTCCTCACTGACACCCTGTGGGTTGACCTCACCTGAACACTCTGGGATGAGACAAGGGGAGTGTTCATGTGAGGGGAGATCTACCAACAAAAAGGACACCTCTGTGTTGGTCTCAGAAGTCCTCTCACAAACCTTCAACGGAGAAGAGGGTTCACTGAGGGTTATTAGCTCCCCCTGACTGCCCAGGGCACTTGTGTCCTCAGGAAGGGCATCCTGTGTCTGATGCCGTGCCTCACAGGCCGAGTTGTCCCCAACCAAATCAGTGATGCTGGTGGAAAACAGCCATGACAGAGCACAGTCACTGATATCATCCCCCAGTCCCTCAATTTTTTCTGCATAAGACAATTCTTCAAAATGTGTACTTTGGAGAGCACCCTGGGAATTAGTGGACCAATCTCCCTCCAACTGCAACACACGGTCTCCACAAGAATAACCAGAGCTCTTTATGAGGCCGTCCAAATTTAAGGGCTTGTCCTGGAAAACATCTTCCTCTTCATTGCGTCGCGATGTGTGATCCTGGTCAACATTTTTGAAATCCAAATCTGTCTGACCGCTCTGGTTTTGAGGCAACATGCCTTGTTTGTCTGAATCCAGGGTGCGAAATCCAAGGGGAAATGGCTGTTCCGACTCCCACTCCAAATGCCCAAAAGGGCCAGACAGAACGGTTGGTTCCATTTACACTGATTTGTCCCCTTGCACACTTGAGAAAGCTGGTGACGTCTCTATCTCCACGTCAAGATCCAATTCTTCAATTTCAATATTGTCATGATTTTACGTGGCACTACACTTCTTCACTGGCATCTTTGAATTATGGGTGTGCGAGACTCGTACGATCATTGTCGAGTACTGAAATTCAAAAAAGCTGACGGATCCTAATGTTAAGTGACAGTAATCAATGACAGGATTAGGTAGAATAACTGCTCAGAAACGATGTCGGTGAGGCAACAGATCAACAAGAAGTTCTGGGCAATATAAGCTTTTGCTGTTTTCACTTCATTGGTTGCCAACCACATCTCGATTATAACGTTACCTACATTCAAAATGCATAACCGTTAAGCCTCCACGACACTTTCACTGATGTATACATCCGTTTTGGTTCACCGTGTCCTTCTCCGTCACGGCAGGTCCGCTCCTGCGTCCACACATCCAATGTCAACATGCTTCACTTTGGCCTGAAAGCTAAGCGACACGTTTCAGAACCGCACTGACAAACACGGGGCATCAAAACTAGTACGGCGACTTCAAAACCCCACGAATTGAGGAACCGTTTGTTTGTTTTAACATTAGCCTTATTAGCCAATTATCGAATCGCATCCATCGGAAGCTAATTTGCCGTGAGGCGCCGACAGTGCCGCGCAGTGACGGTGTCGGTGCCTAAAGCCAGAACCAAGACCGGAAAACCCTCATAACAAAGCGACCGACTAAACACCGACCGAGTGGCAAATGTCAAAATAGAAATGACTCAACGCTAGCGGCGAACTCCTCCTTCGAGCGTCCCACTTCTTTCGTGCCATTGGACAGGGAAGCTGCTAATCAGCTAGCTAGCGACATTAGCTTATTAGCTAGCTAGCACGCCAAGCAGTCCATCTTCCTCCCCCCTCTCCCCCCTCCGAAATGAGACACAAAACGTTACGATATCCCCCGATTCCAAACAGTATTAACGGAACCGTTCCGTCTTCGAGGCGGCCAAGAGGTTTACATCCGCATTTTGACGCCGTTTTCCAGCAACCATCCACCTGTGTCTGTCGGGAGACAGGCCGGGCGAGTGTCGGGACGAAACCGTCCCTTCCTCCACGACTTCTTCCGTCAAGAAACACGTCGATTACAACGTCGCACGTCGAAACCCCCGGCAGCGTCGACGGCGGTCTCAAATGCAGACAGAAAGCTCCATCATGTGCCCATTACTCTCCGCTCATAACAGACGCCGAAGGCTCTCGCATCAGCATCAGCAGTGTCCCGTCCTCCTCCTCCTCCTCCAGCCGCATACACACCAGTGACGTTTCACGCAAGCGTACAAAAGAACCCGCAGTATCATTGGGTTTAAGGCGATCAATAACGACTTTATGATTGGCTGTCGTGCACAATGACTCACAGGTCTGATGTGCCTGATTATGATGGACAACAACAGACAACAGCTATTTGACTTTATTGATACAGGTAAGGGGAAAAAAGGCAAAGGTCAAAGGTCTGGGTCACCTCCATCACAGCGCCCCTGGAGCTGGTAGGGATTCAGTGCCTTGCTCAAGGACACTTCGGCAGGGTGGATGTTTGCCGGCACAGGATTTGACCCCGGATCCTCCGATCGAAGGGCGGTCTCTTTAACCACGTAACTACCCTGC
The DNA here is from genome assembly GCA_900312575.1 of Acanthochaenus luetkenii. Classification (NCBI taxonomy): domain Eukaryota; kingdom Metazoa; phylum Chordata; class Actinopteri; order Beryciformes; family Stephanoberycidae; genus Acanthochaenus; species Acanthochaenus luetkenii. The sequence continues at coordinate 44,852 of OMOT01038551.1, forward strand.
TGTAATCATATATGTAATTATATAATATATTAATCATTTTGAGATCATAAAAATAGTTTACCGACGTTTAATGGATTTATTTGTAACGTAATATTTTGGCGCCCCCATCTGACGTGTAGTGATCATGGCATCTAATTGCTTAATTGATCATTTTTTCAGGCTTAGGGCTGCTTGAGTCTATAAGGGAGAAGCATCTGCCGACAACTAATGCTTTGTGGTATTGGAATCGAACTGGAGACACAATTTACTGTAGTTGTGAAAGTTTTATTAATATAGAGGCTCTGAAACAAGTCACATAAAAAATGACAAGTGATTAACATGGCTGTGGCCGAAATACACGATGACAAATAACAGCACTGTGAGGGGCGAGTTATCCATGACTTCATACATAACTCGCTCCATCCCCTTTCTGAACACGTTTAATATTCATACATTTTCTACAGTGTGTTAAGTGTTCAACTTCTCCAGCCACAAATCATATCAGTGGTACAGATGGCCACTAAGTTGCCCTTTTATTTTCAATGTTTACTTGTCTCGTTTCTTGTCAGATGACCAATAGCCTGAAATAAAACAAGAGAGACCAGTGGATTAGTATGGATTATACAGTAGTCACGTCAATCAAATACAGTCTTCTGTAAACAGTCTCCTTAAGATGCTTTAACACTCCATTCCTGCACAATTGGTCACATCACTCTCCAAATCAGAGATGAACTAGGACACTGACACTCTCCGCCACAACGCACTTATCGTGAAGATTCTACACTCCACCCTCAGTCACACCATCCTTCCATAAGGACCTCAAGCTGCACCTCCTCCTACACACCTGGGTCAGGAGGAGGACAGGGGGGGGGGCCCCTTGTTCAGAGTTTAGCGGATTTAGAGGAGGCTATACCCAACAGCATGGAGACGTCATTGGCTGAGGTCAGCCATGCCCCGCCGTCCGCCACCAGGATGGCTCCGGTCACGTAGGAGGAGGCCCGGCTGGCTAAGAACAGAACGCCGTGGGCCATCTCCGTCTTGTTGCCCGCTCTCTGCAAAGGAATGGACTGGAACGCGCCAGCAGCCTCCCCTCTAGGGCCGCCTGAGGGATTTAAGTGCCGTTACATATCTGTGACGTTCAACGCATTCAAGGAGTTATTTTGAGATGAACGGTTGTATTTTTGCTTCTTTGGTCTATCCACTTTCCCTCGACCTGGCTCGTCTACCTCGACTTCTGTTAGTGATTTCAGAGATTTTACCATTGATGTTTTGGATATTAGACATTTTCCGCTATCAAACTCCATTGTAGCTGCACTGGAAATATCTCAATGTGACGTCACATGATTGTGAAATGAGTCAAGCCATTCACCGACACATAGAGGCGAGTCCTTACCCAGTCGGCGGAAGCCCTCCGTGCCGGAGATTGGACCCGGGGCCAGAGTATTGACCCTCACCCCACTGGGCCCCCACTCCACTGCCAGGTGCTTGGTCATGGCATCTAGGGCCAGGGAGGGGAACATGGCGTTATAAAGGGTCATCGTTCTGACATCATTATACAAGAGCCACATATGGTATAATATATGGTGGCGGGACATAAAAACACAACAAATATTTCATATCGTTTCTTACCGTTTGCAGCCTTGGCAGAACCAGCATGCACCTGGAGGCCCTGTCCCCTGTAGCCAAGTGTTGCAGAGATGTTCACGATGTTGCCACCATGATCCTGCACACGACAATCATGGGACAAACCAAATCAGCTTCAGACAGCAGCGGTAAAGATGGCACAAATCTTACTTATTGCCCGTTTAACCTGGATGTGACTGACAGGAAACGCACTGTACCTTGAACCACTTCTCGTAAACCACCTTGCTGGTGTTGAATGTGCCCATGGTGTCGATCTCCATGACTGTCTTGAAGGCGTTGAAGGAAAGGGCGGCAGCGGGGCAGAGGAAGTTCCCAGCAGCATCTGTCAAAGACAGCGCCATAATCATCACCGAGGCCAACGCTACGGCATGCTGCTGCACAAATATCCTACGCAAGTCAGGCGAAGGAGTTGGATATGTTATCGGCTTGCAGAGAAGGGTGTTAAAATGTCTTGATGAAAGTAACGATGGTGCCCCGACACAGCAGCTGGGCGAGGAGACTTCAGGATGTAAAGATAACAGATAAGGATCAAGTTAATGATTCAACCAAAACCTTCCATACTTCACCTTTGTTCCAGTTACATTTACACACATTCGCCCTACAGAAACCGTCAAGTGTATTTGTGCCTATGGTGGCGGTCTACATGATGCCAACTGGCGTGTGGGTGAGTGAGTGAGCGTGAAGCACCGCCCACTTCAAACACACCAATCAACAGCGCCAAAACACCTATACATACTGTTGATAAGGATGTCGATGCGACCCAGCGCTTTCAGCGTCTCGTCCACCGCCGCGGCGATGGTTTCCGGCTGCCTCACATCGACGCACAGAGGGAGACAGCGGCGTCCGGACGCAGCAGACAGCTTCGCAGCCGCCTAGGGAGGCACACGAGACCAAACAGATTCGCGTTCATCAATCTTTCAGGGTCGCTTTTGGGATTGTTGAAATGACGTAAGAGGACAGGAGTAACCTCTCTGAGTTTGTCCATGTTCCTGCTGGCAATCACTGTGTCACAGCCATGTCTGGAAGAAGAAGAAGAACATCTGAATTGGATAAAAGATAGTGGGCTACTTCTACAACGAGGGTCAATTTAGTCAACTCCTTCAACTCTGTTACACAAGCAAAGACACGATAGAAGAACTGTCAGATAACACTACTAAAGGTGTAAAGTGCACTGACTATAACTCACTCACTGACTAACTCACTCACTCACTGACTAACTCACTGACTAACTCACTCACTCATTGACTAACTCACCCACTCACTGGCTAACTCACTGACTAACTCACTCACTCACTGACTAACTCACTGACTAACTCACTCACATGTTACTGTACAGTAATGACAAAATGCTTACGAAGCTCTGGTCATATCTGCAGACGTAAGAAGATACTAACAGTTTCCTGACACAAACACTATGGACATCTGCACCTTGGTATCTCTGCACCTTGGTATCTCTGCACCTTGGTATCTCTGCACCTTGGTATCTCTGCACCTTGGTATATCTGCACCTTGGTATCTCTGCACCTTGACATCTCTGCACCTTGGTATCTCTGCACCTTGGTATCTCTGCACCTTGACATATCTGCACCTTGGTATCTCTGCACCTTGACATATCTGCACCTTGGTACCTCTGCACCTTGGTATCTCTGCACCTTGGTATCTCTGCACCTTGATATCTCTGCACCTTGATATCTCTGCACCTTGACATCTCTGCACCTTGACATCTCTG
>OMOT01038555.1:0-18502 GCA_900312575.1 Acanthochaenus luetkenii
TCTCATATAAGGGGTCCTCTGTAAAAAATAAGTTTGAGAACCACTGCCCTAGAGCAGACTTTATTTATTACAACTTTATTATCTCTTTCTTACTTGTCTGTAAAGCACGTTGTAACCTTGTTTTGAAAAGTACTGTATAAATAAAGTTATTAGTAGTAGTAATTGTGCAATTGATAACCACATCTAATCAGTTTTATTTTCAATATGTTTGAGCCATAGAGTTCTTGTGTAGAATTCTGCACATAGATTTCAGCAACATAAATGCATTGTAGATTAAGTGTGATCCCCCTAACCCTAAGAGACAAATAGGCTTTCAACTGGCCAAATAGAGATAGCGATTACCAACATGCAGGTCTATTTTGTTCCCTCTTAGAATAGATCTTATCCATGGGGTAATAAAACAATGGCATCGATCCGGTGCACCCATGATAGCCTGTCGTAACTTCTTGGAGTGTAATTTCCGGTCCACAGAACCTGGCTTCCCTTTTCAGCACAGAACCTGGCTTCCCTTTTCAGAAGAGCCAACAGTGTTCTCTGCCAAGTTGCAGGAGACAGGGGCCATATTGTCTCATACTTGACACTGGCCCATTAATTCCAAGTACTTAGGATGCAATAACTGTAACCAACTGCAACAGACAACCTCAGTTGATTGACCACAACAGAGTCCTGACGATTAACTTGTGTGTGTTTGTTGTTATTCTCAGTCATGATTAGCTTCAATTGATCCTCCACAGATTAGGTATCAAGGCCTAAAATATGGGTTGGCTCATGGCTGTGTATTTATGTCATTAGAATGAGCTCTTATAGGGTCTCAGGACATAGGGACATTTCTAAGACAATGTAGATGGACAACTGTCCTTGCAGCCAGTAACAAAGTGACATCCATCATTCAACTGGTAACAAGATGTTCCTTTGGGATGGAATCTTCAAATGTGAGGCAACTCTGATAGGTGTTGCCCATCAATTCTGGGTTTTATCATTGTTCAAATAAATACACTAAACACATACTCTTCTTCTCCCTCTTTCTCTCCTGCTCCTTCCAAACAGAGAAATCATTGAGGACAGACAAAAAAGGGTCGGTAGAGGAGGGGAAAAGTTCTAACAGTGGTGTAGAGAAGTCCAGAGCACAATCCAGCCCAGAGAGGTGAGACGTCTTAAAGCATTCACACTTGGGAGCTGACCAGTGCAACCACATTCTTCTACAGCAAGTTACTGAGCACCTCCACAGCAGCAGGGGGTGAATTGTGTCACTTCAGGGCCCATTGATTGTAGTTGCTGACCTCTGGGGTTCAAATTAATTTGATTAATTCTGACCTTAGGCAACCTCTGCCACACTTGGAATGAATGCCTCCTACACTTTAAGATAGAGCATAATTACAGTATGTTCCTGGAAGACTGAAGGTGCCAGCCATATTGGATTGTTCCTTCTCCGTCAGCCCCATCCCATATTGATGACATGGAAATATAGCTCCATTGCATAAAGGTGCCTGTCGCCTCTGTGGTAACCAAATGCACATTAGGATGTCTTTGGCAATGGAGCAGTGTAATATATTCCTATTTTGAGGAGAGGCATGGCTCAATACAAACCGCAGAGAGCAACCTGAGTATGAACTGGCATCTGTACATTGTTTTTTGAATAGGAAAATCATAACAACCCATGCAAACATACAATCTGTCATTCTGGTAGTGGTCACCATTGGGTTCACACAGTCGTGACAATGTGATCCTGTTTCTCAAGTCTCCACTGCCATCCCCTCGTCCCCTTCTCTTGTGGTGTGCAGTGAGGGCAGAGTGAGTCGCGAGGGCCGGAATGACATGGTGCGCTCCTCCACCCACACCCTGTCCAACAAAGCTCAGATACTGGCCATGCCGCAGTTCGGCCTGCGTGACAACCTCATCAGGTGTGAGCTACTGAAGAATGAGGACCTATACACCTACTTGGAGTACTTCAGGTATGTTACTCTAAACTGGTTGTTGAGTCAGATTCAGAATTACTTAAGTCATAATAATTGTACAATTGTAATTGTTTCACAGTACGGTATATACTGAGACTCATGGTACAAGGATCTCGCATGCCGTGCAAAGGGACAGTGCAAGACATATTACGGACAGTAGTGTATACGGATGCATATACAGTACATTCAACAAATGCTCTAAAGCTTAGAATTTAGGAGGTCAGTCAGGATGTTTCACACTACATAGTGCTGAGCTGTACTCCTGGCCTAGGTATGACTCCAAAATAGTTGCTAAAACTGCCTGAAAGACAGTGTGGGTAGGAACAATGTGAGTCTACAGTATGACTGTGAGCACAGGTTGGATCCTAGAAGTGTTGTGCAAATTAATCAAGTTTGTGTGTGTTTGTATTTCTATGTACTTAGCTCTATGCTAAATTAAGCACCACTATGTTTGCCAAGGTTTAGAGAAGCGTCAACTTCCAGGGTTAACACATAGCTCAGGAAGTCAGTGGTAGGTGTGAATACAACAAGTTTTGCCGATGTGATGGTTGATAGTAGCACTTCATCTCAACTGTTATTTATTGTACAAATGAATGCCTGTGAAGAATATCACTTGGAAGATTTTGAAGCGCTGTTTTTTTGCTTTCTATTAGATGACTTTAGAAAACCAAACATTTGTTGTAGAGAGCCCACTGTATGCGGCAGGAGTTTATTTATAGACCACACTCCCTCCTGCTGGTGGACCTGTACATGAACATTCACACCCATATAAAGACAAAGTTTTTTCCACACAAGACAATGAAACTTCACTGATCCCCATTAGAAATTGTAAGATGATACACCAAATATATAAATAATATAAATATGAATGGAGCAAATCAGGGGTAGCAAACATAATGGATCTGACAATTATTAGACTAGAACATATAACCTAAGTAGGACTGTAAGAATGAAAAGTATGAAATGTACAGTATGAATAACAGCATGTATGACACAATTAAATTAGGGAATGTATATTATGAAAGTATGCAACACAAAAATGTACTATGTGCAATATGAAAATAAATGAAATATAGAAGTGTCAAGGTATATGAAATATATCACTGATGATAAAAAAAATGTGAGTATGAAGAAAAATGTAAATAAATTCACTGCATATGTATAGGATGTGCATTGTATTTGCATTATCGGGTTTATAGAAGGCCATACAAATGTACAAAAAGTGTAGGCGTCCAGATGTGCATTGTACAAACTATTAAAATACCATATCAATATATTCAATTTACACAATCTACAATGTAGATAAATTCATTTGCAGGATGTGCAGGTTTTCTTATGTGCATTAGTAGTCGCCCCACCTCATCTCAAAAACCAGATTGTGGTACCACATATACAGAAAAAGTGACACGTGTAAATGTGTCCAGAAATATGCATCAGCTCATATTACATACAGAGAATGTACCGACCATCCAAGCTGATGTATAGATTAATCCAAGAGCTTAGGAAAGCAAAAACACAGTATAAACAGTGTGGTGCAGGTGCCTTGCTTCAACACCCTCCCAGTTAGCTGAGGCTAAAGCCGTTACTAAAGACCCTCACAGTTTGCAGGATACACTAATATTAGGCAGTACTTAGTCAGCAATTCCCTGACTTTGTGCCTCTTCCCTCAAAACAATATATCCCTTGTACCCACTCTCCATCTCTTCCCTTTCTCTTTTAGTTTTTTCCTCGGCACATACAATGTGAATGGCCAAACACCAAAGGAAAGCCTCCGCCCTTGGCTGAGCTGCACTCCCAACCCTCCTGACATGTACTGTGTGGGGTAAGTCGCATCCAACCTGCTGCTAGCCTTGCATTTCTCCACTTAATCCCGTTATACAGGCACATACTGCTCAAACCCCACACAGATGTATTTGGCCATTGATCCCGTTTTGAGTAGGAGGACATTCCCACCCACAGATTTCAGCGCTACATGCCAGATATCCACTAATCTTTCCTATGTTTCAGTTAACTCCGCTGATGTTGAGGAGTGGAAAAGTTTAAAGAATACCACAAAAGTATTGTGATGAACCTCAAACATGGCAGTCAAACTCAAAGAAGTTATAATCTTCTGTCCTTCTCCACAGCTTCCAGGAGCTTGACCTCAGCAAGGAGGCCTTCTTCTTCAACGACACCCTCAAAGAGCATGAGTGGATGAAGGCTGTGTCCGAGAGCCTGCATCCAGATGCCAAGTATGCCTTAGTAAGGAAATCTCCTTCTCTAATCCCATTGTCAGCCATACTTGTTTTTGTCTTTCTTCCCCTCATTCGCTTTCATCTGCTTCCCGTCTCTCAAAGTGTTGACTAAAGCCAATTGGGTTCCTCTTTCTTGTCATTTTTAAACAGTCTTTTTGAAGGCTTAATGTGTCACAGAGCCAGTATAATGACATGTCATTTCTCAGGCTCCTGTCAACTTTCTGACTACAGCACACTTGGCTGCTCCTTAATTGACACAGTATACCAGCGGTTTTACATTAATATGCAAATGTTGTTTCATGTGTCAGGGAGGCTAAGCAAACACGTTTTGCTTGCTTCCACACAAAATTGGATCATAATCTGTGATGGACCCTGCTGCTCATGTTTCCATCAGGAGTCCTTCGAGAAAACAGAGAGGGAAAGACCCTGAGTTTCTTTGACTATAATTATTATTAGTAGTAATAGTAGTGGTAGAAGTAGTATTGGTATTAGAGACATTTTAGCAATGCATACTGAACTTAACTACACCAATAAAATTAATAATAATAAATTAAGAGAGCATATTGCAATTTAGTTGCATATCGCAATATTTAGGTTCCACAATTAATAATCATAGAACATTTCATTTAGAACAGTTGTTGTTGAAAATTGTCAAGATGTTAATATAACATGTAAAACGTGCAGTAAACTGTTTTTTATCCCTTCATCATTTGGCTAAATCTTTCAGGGTCACTTGATTCCCACTGTGCCAAAAATATATGCGCTCATGGAACTAAAATGCACATTGAATAAAAATGTGCTGCAAATTGCATATGCTATGTTTTTGTGCATGTGTTGCCCGTACTTTACTCTCTGTGACTAGGTGTGTGTGTGTAACTACCCATCTTGTGCTGCAGGTGAAGTTGGTGCGTCTGGTGGGCATCATGCTGCTGTTCTATGTGAAGAAGGAACACGCAGAGTTCATCTCTGAAGTGGAGGCTGAGACCGTGGGAACTGGCATCATGGGGAGAATGGTGAGGGCGGATTCTACAGGTCCTCATCCTGTCATGTTTTAGCAGGATGAAAAGAGACAGGAAAAGAAAAATGCCAGGAAGAAAAAACATTGAAAAAGTATAAACAAGCTTGCAAGCTAATTCAGTGTTATACCTACAGGCCTTGTCTGTTTGTTCCTTTGGACTCTTTTCTTTAGAACTCCATTCACCCATGAAGCAGTATGCCAGCAGCTCCAACTTCATTCTTCACAGTCTCTCTCTCTTTGTCTCTCTCTCTCTGAATCACTCACTGATTCACAGGGAAACAAGGGTGCTGTGGCAATCCGTTTTCGTTTCCACAACTCTGATATCTGCGTGGTCAACTCTCACCTAGCTGCTCACATCGAAGAGTACGAGCGACGTAACCAAGACTATAAGGACATTTGCAGCCGTCTCCAGTTTCGCCACCTGGACCCCAACCAGCCTCCACTCACTATCATGAAGCACAAGTACGAAACCATTTATCTATCAAAGAATGTAAATGTAATTCATAAAGATTTAGTGGTTTAGTGGTCTTCTTTTCCTCTGCTCCTCTCCCCCCAGTGTGATCCTGTGGCTTGGGGACCTCAACTACAGGATCAGTGACCTTGACGCCGACTATGTAAAGGATCTAATCACCAAGAAGGAATTTGAAACCCTGCACAATTATGACCAGGTAATTCCAATAATGGTCTCCTCTTTCTACTGTTTAAATAGGTCTATATTCCTCATTGTTGTGTATGAGTGCTGATGCTGACAGCTGTTTGTGGTCCTCAGCTTAAGAGGCAGATCGATGAGGAGGCTGTGTTTGTTGGCTTTGTGGAGGGAGAGATCAATTTTCAGCCCACCTACAAATATGACACCGGCTCTGACCAGTGGGATACAAGGTAATCTCATACAAAGGCCTGTCTAAGAATGGCAAGGTGACATTGTGAGTACGGAGATCGCCCTTCAGCTGGAGGGCCCGGGTTTGACCCCCATGTCAGGAAGCATCTGACCTGTTGAAGAGCCCTTTAGCAAGACACTGAAGGCCGTATTTACTAAGCGTTTGTGGTGGAATTAATGCAGTTTGTTGCGTAAAAAGTGTCTTAATTAGTGGTCTTAATAAATCAGGCGCTAAACTAGAAGAAGCTGTGTATGTTTTTTGCGCATGGTAGTAATTAGCATGCGTCTTAAGGTGGTTTCACACTACGGACCCGGGGCCATTTCCGAGCACGATTCCCCCCCCGATCGTTTGGTTCGTGTGAACACTGCGTTCCGTCCTGGGAACGATTCAAGTGTGAACACAACTCTACCAAAACATGGAAGAGGATTGCTGTAACAATGTGATGATATCATAACGATTCGACCATCCGTCCTGTTCAAAACATCAGCGGCAATGGCCGTGAAAGGATCACTCTGGTCTTCTGAAGAAATGAAATGCCTGCTCGAAATGTGAGCAGATGAAAACATACAATCACAACTGGACAATACCCACAAAAACGCCGAGATTTGTTTACTTCTCTAACGACTTGTGGAGTACTTGATGACGCTAGTGTACTCTTCTTGTGTTCTCTTGTGTTCATTGGCGGATCGCAAATCAACTAGGTGCATACCGCCACCTGCTGTATCGGAGTGTTGCTCTCATCTCTCTTAAGTGTGCTCGGTAACGGCATTGGTAATGTGAAATCTGGGCGGCAGGGGAGTGAGGAGGGGGGACCATCGTTCTCGGGGACGGAACGGAGGCAACCGTTCCTAATGTGAAAACGACCTTAGTAAATACGGCCCTGAATCCCTTACAGGGGTGCTGTTCTGTAGCTGACCCTGCTCCCTGAGAGCATTTCCCTACTTCGATCAATCAAAGTATCACATCACATTATTATTATTTTGTTTCATACAGCATACACAAATGCACTGTAAAAACAGATGTCGTTTTTGCATGATATCATTTAATACTTAACACGTTCTAAAAAGATATACGTTTAAAAAATGCTTGAAAATGTAATTCCGTTATTCCTTCTGCATTCAGTGAAAAATGTCGTGTGCCAGCCTGGTGCGACCGGATCCTATGGAGCGGGAAGAACGTCAGGCAGCAGCATTACCAGAGTCACATGGTCCTAAAGACCAGTGACCACAAGCCAGTCAGTTCCCTGCTTGAGATTGGGGTAAGAGACCCGACCTTGAAGTTGTCTCATTTGTTTCTTTGAGCTCAATGAAAGGGTGCTGTGATCCTCTTTTTGAACTTTTTGAAAAGGAGGTGAGGAGAGAGAAGGTTAATTGAGATTAAACTTGCTGTCTGTCCATCTGCTCCCCTCATGTTTAACCTCCCACAGATTACTTCTAACCTTTGGGCAAGACATATCACATCTCAGTGCACTCAAATTCCAATGCAGTTCACAGTGCATGAAAAGTTTTACCAGTGCAAAAATGCCATCATTTTCATTCATCACGTGTTGAGCATTCAGCTGATTTCAACTGCTGAAATGTCAATGAGCTAAGGTTTCATTTAAGGGTTGTACTAATACAATATTCAGACACAGAGTTATACGCTGCACTGTTTCTCTGGCTCTGACCTCCTCTGTGTGCTCCTACAGATCAAGAGAGTGAATGACGAGGTGTACAAGAAGACCTTTGAAGAGATTGTACGCAACATAGACAAGATGGAGAATGAATGTATTCCATCTGTAACCCTGTCCAGGCAAGAGGTGAGGCCTCATATCCCTTTCAGTCCAATTATAGTGTAATGGGAGCTATAATAACCATCCTGTTATACTATGTACAGTAAATTGCCTTCTCATCATATTCCCTTGATTTAAGTGAGTGAAGCACCACTGCTGAATCTGTGTATTGATTTTGGGCTCCAAGCCCAGTGCAGGTAGTGAAATGATACATTTCCATGAAATGGAGTAGAATCTATCATCTTACAATATGAATCCTCCCTACTCCCCCAGTTCCACTTTAAGGATGTGAAGTTCATGCAACAACAGGCGGAGATGTTGAGCCTCTATAATGATGGGCAGGTCCCGTGTCAGTTTGAGTTCATCCAGAAGCCAAATGAGCCCACCTACTGCAAGCCCTGGCTCACTGCCAACCCCCCCAAAGGTTTCATCGCTCAAGGTGAGTCGCACACACAGTCACATCCAGGGGCTATGGATATTTTAATAAAGCACCAAAAAAGGGTATGACATACTAAGTAAAATCATATCATCGCTTGGAGTTAGAGATTGCTTTGATTTAGATTTATGACAGCCAGTGAAACACTCTCCCATCACAATGTTTAATGGTACTGAGGCAATTTCAGTTCTGTCCTGCTGAAGAGCCTTTTAAATAATGGAGGGATCTCAAGGCTCATGAGAGGAAGGAAGAAGTGGTAGAGTATGGAAGCATCTCATTGCTTCTTCTTTCCCTCTCCCTGGGTCTTGCTGATGCCTTATGTGTTTTTGTGAAAAATGTCATAACAGATTAATGATGTTGGGATGCTTTTCAACTCCTCAAACTATATCACCTCACCAAGTGCTTTTATTGACCCTAGTACACAATATAACACTCACTTGACGAGGGGGCATCAGTTTCTGAACCATGAATGTTCAATCATCCCCTTACCTTGTGCTGTCCGTCTCTCTGAACATCTAGGTGGTCATGTGGACATTGAGGTGGAGGTGTTTGTCAACCGCTCAACAGCACCTGAACTAAACTCTGGCCAGCAACAGATCGAGGACATCCTGGTGCTTCACCTGGAGCGGGGCAAGGACTACTTCATCTCCGTGTCAGGAAACTACCTGCCCAGCTGCTATGGCACCTCCATCCGTACATTGTGCCACCTAAGGGAGCCCATCCAGGACATGCCCCAAGAGACCATCCGTGAGCTGGTTAGTAGTGCTGTCAGGTGCAGAGCAGGGACAACTTCCTGTGGCCTTGAAATACCTCTCCTCTTTTCAGGGATGTCTCATAGGTCACAGTAAAGAATTGATCCAGTCATACATCAGAATGGGTGGCAAGTGAAAGCATGTTATTTTATTAATTTTTTTATTTTAAATCTAATGTGTTAGCTGATAGTCTAACTGATAATGTCAACGTGCAGACTTCCTCTGATCGTCAGCCAATGAATTACATGTCCTACTGGGGCAGTGCATAATACTAAGGGGCCAAAAACAGCCGGTTAGGAGAGATATTACATTTTTGTCAATAAAAAATAGGAAATAAATATAATATAGATACATACTGTTACTGTATATAAAAACTTCGGGCCATTCCTTCTTGGAATGCGCTTTTACACACACAGTCTCGCAGGATTCCTCTGAAGTGGTTCCTTGGCATGGTTTGTCTGAAGAAAGTTTGTTCTGACTTTTCTGACCAGTAGCTGTTGATAGCCTATCTGTGTTTGTACCGTCATATATTCCATGGAAATACAGAAACGCAATGAATGGTTTCAGTTCATCCAGACATATCCCACATTTAATGTCCGGGAACTATGTGTGCATCATCACACAGTGGGAGAGCAATTAGGCGTGGGAAATTTGTTTTGTTGAGGTTTTGATGACGCTCACTTGATCAATGAAAAAGAAACAAGTTGCAGCGTGGAGGAGGGGAGGGAGAGACATTTCATACCTGGATATCAACGCTCTGTGGCCGGTTGATCTGTTGTAAATGGGGGTGTTTTGTGGGTATTGGGGTTATTTTCAAGTTTCATATTCATAAAGCACTGAGGACATTTGTGTCAAATGTTTATCTTATTTTATACAAATGTTTATAAAAGTTTGCAATGCAAGTTTAAAAAACACTTGATTGTTTTCTCTGAAGGGTCATAGCAGATACAATTTAGGAAAAAAAGGGTAATATTGTGATATATCGTCAAACCGTGATATTTTTGGAGACGATAATTGTACAGTAGAAATATATTGCTACATCCCTACTAGGTCACCCTGACAGCGAAAGCCTGGCCATAATGAACACGAATATGATATACACATGTATGCCACCTTGTGGTACCACTGTGACTAACTTAAAGCATAATTTAAGTTTAGTAGAGGTTTGGGTTGTATAGTTACCTTGCCATGATGTAACTAAAAATATTGGCGAGATATTCAATAGTTGCTCCGTTGATTAAAACTTGATAATCCAGAATAGTGTTGATTGTTCTCTCCATACACATACATGGCATGGCGAAACAGGTCGCAGTCACACTTTTAGCACACAACGAACGAGAACAATGCGGATTCTGCCAATTTATAAAATAACTAAACCCGACTCAACGTTTTTTTTGGAAATAAAAATATCAACTTCGTGTTGATTTTGCTGTTTGAATTAGAAAGAAAATCCATGACCAAATCATCTGTTTCTTATTGTGCGTGTTCGAAATGACCTGATTGAGCCAAATGTCCACACCCATTCCTAAGCCAAAAACAAACAGGTGATTCGGTCTGGGAAGCTACCTACTGGATTTTCTTCCTAAATTAAATCAGAGGTGCTGATGGGCAAAAAGCTTCTTTACCTTTTTTACCTTTTCAAATATTTGTACAAGCCATTATCTGCTGAGCAAAGTTGAGGGCTTCTTTCTTATTTTTGCAGATAGTCGTAGATGCAGAGTTATATTGCATTTCTGGAGCTTGTTCCCAAGCTAGAAATCACCCTTTGCCTGGAACATGCTAGAAGGAGGGCTGTCCATGAGGTTATTAGCATTTCAAAACAGACTTCTGCCTTTCAAGTGGGATATCTCTGTGGAAGGCTGATCATGTATTTAATTTTTAATATTATACTTACCAAACAATATTTGAGTAGAAATAATATTTTTATATTATATTTATATTAATATTTGCTGTATTTCTTCATCTTGTTTCTGTCATTGTAAACTCAGTGCTGACATAGCCACTGCACTAATTGTCCTCAATTTGTTAATGTTTTACACTTTGAATCCATTTTGACTGAACTGTTGCTTTTTACTCTGTTTCTTCTCAACAACAGACTGTGATGTCAGGAGGTGAAAGTGCAGCAATCACTGAAAAGCCTCTAGACATTCCTAAAGAAATCTGGATGATGGTGGATCACTTGTTCCGCAATGCAAACAAACAGGTCAGGAAATCTGATGGTGAAACCTTGATGTTTTGATGTTGTAATAACATCAAAGAACACTACGCTCCTTTCTTTTTCCTTGTTTGCAGTTTCATATCCTTCTTTTTTGAGTGAATTGTGTAACTCTTGGCCTCCTCCCAGCTGTATGTGCCTTTCTTACAAGGACAAATATATGATGTCCGCTGCACACCACAGAAACTTAGCAGAGTGAAAGGTTTGAATGTTTTTAAAGCTCTCTTAGTTTCTTGTAGCTACCAAGACACTGGAATGACTCAGTACTTTTATCCTCCAGCCAAGTAGCTCTGTGGAGCCTTTGGGTTGTTTTTTCCAAGGGGAATTCAAGTTACTTTTAAAAAGTCCTAATGAAAGAAAAAAAACACTATTTTGTGTTTTTACTTTCAATGGTCAAATTCCAATGCAGCGCCTCCAAACCTCAAAGCTTGAGGGAATTTTGGTCAGTCCAAGTCAACTTGACTGGCGCTTTTGTTGGTTCACTTTTTCTGATGTGCTCTTACATTACGGAAAGGCTCAATATCCATTTTCTTCTATTTGCAGGAAGACCTATTTCAGCAACCTGGGCTCCGGAGTGAATTTGCGGAAATAAGGGATTGCCTCGACACAGGCATGCCCGATTCTCTCCGTATCCTTCAAAACAATTGCTATCATAACATTCTGGGAAAAAATATATTGCCATATATCTTTGAAGAATGTTACAAAATAATATTTCTGTCCAATCTAAGTGGATAGTTAACTATTGACTTCTTCCTTATTTAGGCCCATGTATTTTGGGGCATATATTTGATTGTTAGGTGATACCTACTTTTGGAAATATACAGATTCTGTCCAAGAATTATGGCCTTGACTCTTGTGTTGACTGTAGCTGGCAGTAACCACTCGGTGGCAGAGGCCTTGCTCCTCTTTCTAGATGCCCTCCCAGAGCCTGTGGTACCCTTCTCCCTCTACCAGCAGTGCCTTCAATGCTGCTCCAATGCCAGTCAGTGTGAGAAGGTCAGTCAGGAAGAAGCCTCAACAAATCACAGATCACTATGGATATCTATTGCATTGTTAAATCTCTGGTGATTTTGATATGAGATTGATTTAGACTTTTTTTTTTTGTCTTTAGGTTATTTCCATGCTACCTCAGTGCCATAAAAATGTGTTCAACTATTTAGCTGCCTTTCTCCGCGAGCTGTTGAAAAATTCTGCAAACAATCGACTGGATGTCAACATTTTGGGTAAGAAAAGGAGAAAGGTTGTACTTTTATTTGTGAGTGTGTTATGAGCTGTCTGCTTAAAGGATAGGTTCACTATTTTGGACCTTAGACCCTGACTTTCTATCATGCAACTGACACGTAGAGACCATCATTTAACTGGTCGGTTCATTATTGAGCTTTCTACAGTTTTCTTGCAGGCTCTCACTGGGCTACAATAGAAGTAAATTGGGCAATCTGAAATGCTTTGGAAAATTATGATAAATGTGCTTTTCTGAGACTAAATTCTTGGTCTAGCCTCGGCCGCAACTTCGGATGGCTGCGCACCTTCTTCAGCCTCTCTCTCCTCTCGTGCTCTCTTCTCATCCATCTCTTGGAGTTCTGTGTCCGTGTATCCCGGCTCAAACCTGTAGCTAGTGCCATCAAAGTAGAATTATTTGTCTTCGTAATCATTATAAGAATCCATTGTCCAAGTTATTTGTGCACATAGTAGCCTACGTTTCTGCAGGTAAACAAATACAGGCTGCTCACCTAGATAGTTTTGTAAACAGCCAGCACTTCACGCTTCCCTGCCTGCGACACATATTCCTCTGTGGGAGCAGAGAAAACAAGCCAGGGGAATACATGCAATATATTTCACAGGAGAGCATCCTGAGACCCGTAAGAAAACACCCTGAGCTTCCCGTCTAGGAAAAGCACATTTATTGTAGTTTTTCCAAAGCAAGTATTATCTTGTAGCCCAGAGAGAGCCTGCAGTAAAACTGTAGAAAGTGCAATACTGAACCGATCAGTGAAATTATGGTCTGTCAGTTGCATGGTAGAAATTCCGCAAGTGGCTCAGGAGGTAGAGTTCCCGCCCAGCAACTGCAAGGTTGAAGGTTCGAGTCCAGTTCCTCCCAGGCATAAAAATCTGTCGTAGTGTCCTTGAGCAAGACACCTAACCCAAAATTGCTCCCGTTGAGCAGGTTGGCGCCTT
Organism: Acanthochaenus luetkenii; assembly: GCA_900312575.1. Lineage (NCBI taxonomy): Eukaryota > Metazoa > Chordata > Actinopteri > Beryciformes > Stephanoberycidae > Acanthochaenus > Acanthochaenus luetkenii. Next base: position 13,435 of record OMOT01038555.1, read on the forward strand.
GCATGGCTTAGCATGTTGACACTGAAGATAATCTAATGTGGTATGAAAATTTTGTGGCAAAAGAATGAAATGAAATTGAAAATTGTAGATTAAATCCTGTCCTATCTATTTTGTGGCTTGATTTGTGGTTCATTAGTTAGGGGATGTGTCACATTCCTTATAATCCACCAACAATATATTCTCTCCCTTATTGTTTCACAATAATTATATAAAAATAAACCCATCAAAAATAGCTTGTGTAATCAAGATAGTACAAGTTTGGGGCTAAAGTAAACATTTTATTGAAGTATGCAATTTGAATTGTGTTTTTTCCTTCTGCATAGCCACCATTTTTGCTGGCTTGCTCCTGAGGTCACCTACAAAGCAGGATCTTGCAGAAAAGAGGAAGACCCAGGAGTTCTTTCAGCACTTCCTTGTCCAAGACCTCTCCTAGGTGGAGGAGTCACCCCTTTTGTCCTTCATGCTAAATAGTGAACACTAGAACCGTGTACAGCCCAGTATTTGAAATAAATTATCATGATTTCCTCTATTTCTAGATGGCTCTTTGTATAGATAGTATAATTAGTATAACTGATCAGTCTTCTCTGATTTCATTATGTTTATTTTTGTGAGCTGTTGATGCACAGCTTTTATTGTATATCACAGAGCAGCTGTAGAGAGCTAACCATTTTTAATGTATGTATATTGTCATTTATTTAAAAAAATAATTTGTAATGTGATGTTTCAGATCTCAACAGCTGATTGTTCTTTTATATATAAAAGTGTTGAAAACAAGTTGTGCTTCATTAGTATTTTTTATATATATTTTATTCATGTGGCTATCAAATAGCAAGCAAATGAAATTAACTTGAATAACACTGTAAATGAGTATGTATAGTCTGTCTTGCTCTCTCTCTGTGTGTGTGTGTGTGTGTGTGTGTGTGAGTATACTATACCTGCGTATAACAACTGAAACAAATAATTATTTGCACACAAAAATAATGACTGTCACAAACTGTACTTTCCCACAATTCACCACGAGGGGCTGAGGCTGTGACGTATGGTATCCTAGGGAGGGGATGGGAAGAAAGTGTAAAGCATAGGGATAAGGCATAATTCTCTGCACAGGTAAATATATTTTTATGCCATCTGCTTTCAGTCGGTTCGTTTAAGTGAAAGCCTGCACTTTGTCAGTTGGTAAAATGGAATTTCTTGTTTTCGTTGCAGGGAAGATAATGTCCACTGTCGACAGTAAACTGTTTACTTGCTAGCTAGCTAACCTACAAGCTAAATTGCTAGCTATTAAAGCTATGTAGCGTTATGTTCGGAAGCAAGTGGTAACGTTAGTAGACTCGGCTAGCTAGCTTAGTAATTTATCAGGGGGTCACAGACTGGCAAACTAGCTTCATGATAGGAAATACAATTGTATTGTTCACTTTACAGCAAGTCTAGTAAAACAAAACTACAAGCATGGCATAGCGTTGGACATCTTACTCGAACTAACACTAGCTAGTCTTTGATATAGCGTTATTGCTAGCAGCTAGCTAGCCTGATGCTTCTGATGCTAGTAACATAATGTTAATGCTATGACTAAAGATGAATGATGTGATGTAACATCAGTTTACTAATTAACCAGCAGATTTCTAACACGGCTAACGTTAACTGGCTACCGACTTCATCGTGACATTAAGTTATTACAGTGTCAGTTTAGTTACACTGCGTGTTTGACAGGCTACTCGGTGTTTCTAAACCGGTGAGTTTGGGCATCAATTGTGAACGTTGAGTAAAAAAAGTAAAAGTATTTTACGTCGTCATATCTGTTTGACATCTGTCGGTTGCGCTATTTTCCCGCGTTGTAAGTTATTAACTATACACGTTAGCCACGTTTAGCTACCGCTGTCTCGTGACTGTCTGTTTTGTCATTGAAATCAGAAGGTTCTAGATCCCGGTGTGGCAGTTCTCCCAGAGAAGGTGCTGGTGTATTCTATTAATACGTAGCATTCATTATTCGTTTTTTACTAAAGAATATTGAACTTCAATCTGCTTATTTAGACATGTGTTATGGTCAAACCCCCTTTTAGCATAACATGATGGTAACAGATGATTGACTCCAAGGCTCAGGCTAGCCAGTCGTGGCAAATTGCCCCTTGCTGTCAGAACAGCTGTCAGAATGCTGTCAATATACAGTGGTGTTTTTAGTAGCTTTTAATGGTATTACACTTGACTTTTGCATGAAACATTATTTATTTAATGTCCAAGCTTCATTTTCTGAATGGAAGGCTAGGCTCCTCTGCTTGAGGGGGGAGATCATGAAATCTAAAGTAATAGAAATTAGTTTCCCCCTCTAAGTCTTCCTCTTATCTTGCTCACCATGTTTTTTTGCAGGTTGTGGCAGTGTGAGTGTGCAGTCCTCTTCACAGAGGCAAGAGAGGCGGCCGGGACCATGAGTGAGAATGGCCGTCATATGGAGGCGCCCATGTACTTTGAGGTGGAGGTGGATCCGCTGGAGCGGGATGAGGAAGATGATGACTTGATTGCTGAGCCTTCATCGTCGTCCGGTCGGATGTACGACCGTACTACAGTGCTCATTGAGCAGGACCCCATCCGGCTGGATGAGGAGGGAGAGGAAGATGTTCACTGTGGAGGGGATGAAGATGGAGTCACCTTCTTAACTGAAGGGGAGGGGGATGGAGATGAGGAAGAGGGCTCTCTGGCCTACATGGTTGATCCAGATGGCATGTCACAGGGTTACGTGCACCACACCATTTCGGCAGACCAGATCCAGTTCATAATCAATCCGGGCTCCACCCCCATGCCACGCAACATAGAGGGGGCCACACTCACCCTGCACTCGGTGTGCCAGGAGACCAAGCAGAGAGAGGTAGGCCTAAATATTGACCTGCGCTCAATATGTAAAATATATATATATATCATACAGTGCTGCAAAATACTGAATGAATGTGTATGTCCTGTTTGGTTATCATTGTCTTATGAATGCTCTGTAACTGTGTATTTAAAACTGATATTTCCCCATAGGCTATAGCAGTCAGTGTGATGTGATTATTTGTACTACGCATACATATGTGTGAGGAACTGTACTAGGGCTGCAACTAACAATTATTTTGGTCGATTATTTTTTGTTTAGTCGACTAATCTAACGATTATTTCTGTCACACCCTCCATCTCTGCTTCTTGTGGGCACGCCGTGGCTCCTCTTCTGGGCTACAGTGCCTATTTTACCTCACCTGCTCAAGTCTGCACATTTGGCTTGTCTGTGAAATACTCCCAGACTTTGGAAAGTCTCAGTCTCTCTTTTTTTGGCTGCTCTTCACCCTCATTCTCTCCTTTCCGCCGTCGTTTATACTCTCTTCTTCTTTGTCGTCAGTACAGAATGCAGACAATGGAAGTGATACTGCCCCCAGCACTTCCTGTAGTGCATTGCAGTTACAAATGAACATTTGCGCAGTTTGAAATTAACATTACCGGCTCTCTGATTGTTTTTATACGACGCATCGACACAAAAATTCTGCGTTGACGAGTTTGATCATTGCAGCCTAAACTGTACCCTAAAGAAAGCATTTATATAGAATACATATTTTCCCAAGCACTATATTAAATAAAAATCTTTTTCACATTTAGCCACGAAAGGCGTTAATGGCAGTGTTATGTGCCCTCTTTCTGTGCTCACTTAGTAACAAACTTAATGTAATGTTGAAAGTAGGTTAAATCTTATTATTCCAATAGGCTTATTTTAATTTGGTCGTGGGGACATCTTTTGTTTTCTTAGTTTTTAATATGATATCTCGTGCATTAATAGACTATTAGGAGCACAGGTGCAGAGTAAACTTGAGTGAAGGAATGAAAATACTTTCATTTGAAAAGGGAGCTTTCATTTTGCCTCTAGGCCTTCTGCTTCCATTCAGTTCCATATGATAGATTAAGTTAATTCTCATATCCCAGTTAGTATACTGCACACAGAGGGAGATCATCTGTGAATTATTATTGCCTTTCAAGCTGAAGTAATTGCTTGGTTTCTAGGCTAGGTCTTGTTCTAGCAGCTCTGTCATCTCAGCTAACTGCTGAATATACTGGTGGCTAAAGTCTTACAAACTTGCTTGTTTGGGGGAGTGTTAAACGGACGTGCCTTTTCCCTGTGAAATGCAAATACGATAAGCAGCCAGGAGGCATTCCAAAACAATGTTCCCTATCAGCTAGGGCCTAGTAGCACATTTGGTCAACCAAAAGTTACACCCTCAATGCACCTAAGATTTCAGCTGATGTTTTTAACTGTGCTAGTATTGGTCAGTCCCAGACATTTCTAAAAACTTTACTGTGCATGTGCCATTGCGGAACACAGCTGTAAAGACTATGAGCCTAACTGATGCATCACTCTTTTACATTGCCGTGGGCTGAGAGGCTGATGTGCAAGAAGGAAGCCCATGTTCCGGAAGTGGCACCTTAAGGCTTGACTGAAGTTCTGTGGTCAGATGAAACAAAAATTTTGCTATTTGGCCACAATGACCAGAAAATGTTTGGAGGAGACAAGGTTAGACCTTTAGCCCCAAGAACACCATACCTACCATCAAGCATGGTGGTGGTGGTGGTATTATGCTCTCGGCCTGTTTTGCTGTCAGTGGAACTGGTGCTTTACAGAAAGTAAATGGAATAATGAAGAAGGAGGATTACTTACCAATTCTAAAGGAAAACCTAAAGGCGCAGTTGGGTGTTCCAACAGGACAATGACCCCCAAAAAACATCTAAAGTGGTAAAGGAATGGCTAAATCAGGCTAGAATTAAGGTTTAAGAATGGCCTTCTTAAAGTCCTGACTTAAACCCCATCGAGAACATGTGGACTGCACTGAAGAAACAAGTCCGTGTCAGAAAGCCAACAAATTTAGTTGAACTGCACCAATTCTGTCAAGAGGAGTGGTCAAAGATTCAACCAGAAGCTTGCCACAAGCTTGTGGATGACTACCAAAAGCGCCTAATTGAGGTGAAAATGGCCATGGGATATTTAACCAAATATTAGCATTTCTGTATGTATATTTTTGACCCAGCAGATATGGTACCATTTTCAGAAGACTCATAT
>OMOT01038557.1:0-11301 GCA_900312575.1 Acanthochaenus luetkenii
TTTTTCATTGTTTTTTGATGAAGTCCCACTGTATTCAGACGCTTTGACACTGATGCTGAATAAAACAACTGAATTGAACTGAAACACAGGACAAGATGAGTTGAGACAAGATGCTGCTGCTCACAATACAAACACGAGAGGCAATAATAGGCGGGATGTTCCAGTGGACAATATTGCCATGTTTTTGGACAATAGCTCTGACTAACGTCACCCTCTCCTCTATCGCAGCACCTGAGGCTGTTGGCCTTTGAGGCGTGAATGAGTTATCATCACGTGATACGTGACCTGACATCGGATCGGTGGAGAGACTTGCGTACGCTCCGATAACTGACCTGGCGTAGGCGTTTCCCATCCTGCCATCGGTATTGGAACAACTCTATTATTACTAAAGAAAGAGTTTCTGCAGGATGTGATGACTCTTCATGTTTGTCCTTCAGCTGTTTTCTAACTTTGAAAATAGTCTAATAGATCAAATAAATCAACATTACACATTATAGATTCTGTACTGATCCCAAAACCAAAATGAATGGATAAGATAGTGTGACTCCTCTCTCTCTCTCTGGTTTGGTTAATTGGTAAATGGAGTAGAGTACGCACACTGTATAGCTCCCAAAGGTGTATTTTACCACTGAGTGACATTTTGAGCTGTCATGCTCTTCATCAGACAGTTTAATACACATTTAATACACATCACTTCCTCTGAGTATGGAAATAGGTCAGTCTTAGTGTGCCAGTGCCAAATAGACTATATACCCACAATGTACAGTTACTCAGGACACAGGAATACTTCAGGGCTGAGGTTACACAGATGACAAACAACAACAATGCATATAACAGGCAATAAATACAAATTCATACAAGAGCCTATATATAAAGTATAGAGACAGGAAATTACAGGAGTTTAAATTAATATAAAATGTGCAAAGAAAACTACAAAAATTACATCGCTTTTTTACTGACTGTTTTTATGTAGCTGTGGTCAGGGAGGAACCTCCATCATATCGACAGTGGAACACATTACTGGCCGATATTCAGCATTTAATAAAAGGCCAATATCTGCCCAATATATTGGTTTAACTAAGTAAAAGTAACCAAGTCAAACATTTCCTTCGATTTACGTCTCAAGTTTATCTTCATCCTATTGGTCGCTTTTTGCTTTTGCCTTGTCTCTAGATGCTCAGAAATAGCTTGGATGCTGAACTGCGTGCGACAGTGGCTTTAGATGAATCCCCCCAAAAATAAAATAAAACACAAGGCACTGTTATACAAGTGATGAATGAGAGCTGTTGTCCTCAAAGAGAGATGATTGTCTGTTGTTTAGAGGGGTTCAGCCATTTCCTGGTTGGGTCATGTGCAGTGCTTGGCTCAGCGTTCCCCAGAGTCTGCTCCAAAGGGCATCATTTGATACTAATCGCATAGAGCCTTTGTTCAGAAGGACTGTTGATGATTCCGCTGAACGTTTGCTCTTTGTAGTCTTCGTCAGGACATGCAGCGGTTGCATGTTAACAGGGTTGTCAGTTCCAGTATAATAACTAAATTGTCACTGAATTTGTGGCAAATACTCCAAACACTTAGGCTTCATTTCAACTTTGAGGGCCACACTTTTGGATCAAACTCTGGACTTGCTCACCGGGTACTTGGGTAGTCGTTACTGAGTTTGACACAAGTTCAAAATGGCTACCATGGGAATAAAGTCTTTGACGGTCTAATTTGTTGTTGAAATGCCTTCAAAGACATTAAAATGAGTTTCAAACAACTGGAGAAGGGCTCCATTTAAAACCAAAAAAGGGATTTGTGCTTATGACCAAAGCCAATCACAAAATATACTTCGGTAAAACTCAACTGTGCTTCTAAAAGCACAGAGTGAGTAAAAATACAGCATGTTTTTGAGGCAGAAATAATTGGGGGGTACAATTCATTCTTAGGGGGACGTGTCCGCCTGTTTCCCTCCAAATCGACACCTATGGTTGTGGTTAGAGAAGATGAGCTTGCCAACTGAGATGGAGCTAGCGCCTATAACACAAGACAAATACGTATTGTGGCACACTCGGGGGAAAAGTGAGTGTCCACCGGGCCGGAGATAACAAAGATAATGTCCACAACAAGGAATACAGGAAACAATGGGTTTATTACTGTTTCCGGGGCGCAACTGATTATTCTCACACAGTCCGGGGGTAAGTGGTAGGTAGACAAGCAGGGGTCGATAGCCAGGCGGGTTGTCAGGGATCAGGCACACAGCAGGTCTCTCGGTCCGGTCGGTCGTACACAGGCTAGGCTTTCCTCGATCTCTCTCGTTTTCTCTCCCACTCTTCCTCCAACTTACCCCCCATGGGTCATACACCTCTCTCTCTATTTCCTCTCTCTATTTAAGGCTGCCGCTCTCTCTTCCGATTGGCCCTGCCCGCTCTCCCTCTTTGCCTCAGCTGCCTCGCATCTGCCGCTGATTGGGGCGGAGGGCCGTCTCTGGGCTCTAGCGCCCCTTCAGGAACCTGCCCGCACTGCCCCTCCTTCAACCTTCCCCTCCTAAACTCCCTCCGTCTGCCACAGTATCTTTAAAACGGATCAGAGATTTGAAGTCAACTTGACTATTGTTAAAGCTTTTTGTCATTTCTGTCTGGGACCCAGTTCTTCTCTGTGTTCTTCTTCTGTCATATTTACAGTGTCCGAACAGCCCACACACATGTACCAAACTCACATGTATCTATGAAGCAGGCTGTATGTTGTCAGTATCCACAGTTAGCATCACTGTAGATTTATTTCTCTGCTAGTTCTCTGTGTTGGAGCTGAACACACAACAAAAATTGCATTCAAGGCAATTCTAAATTGGTTTAAGTTTGAAAAATGTCCCTTAGAGGGAAAGATGCAATGCCAATAGACACATTTACAAATCAAACAAACAAACAAAAAATAAAACATAGTATTTGTTCGCAATCATAAAAAGCTGCATTTGATGATATTGTCAGATTTTAAGTGACCTTTATATTGCTGTAAAATAAGATATGTGGTGTTACATTGTATTTAGTAAAATAAAACTTTAAATGACCACTAGAAATATGTTTATAATAATATTAGCTAATAAGAATAATAATTGCTCTAATTGCTCTATTGTACCAAATACTTAATAAAATAACAAGTCCAATTGCCAACACTTGCCAAAAATGTATATATGGCATGCTGGTATGAAACTCATCCAGTATGTTATCACCAAACAGTCCAGTCCGCCTGTCATTATTGACCCTAAACCACCCGACTGCATGTAGAGCTGCAGGTCCTGTGGGTACTGTGTTGACCCATGCATAACAGCGTTGTCATCATGCAAGCAGTCACAGAGTCTTCACTGCTACCTGCTACTTCTTTTTCAGTCCAAATATTTATTTTGACAGTGTACTGAAACCCGTATAGCCCTGCTCTGCTACGCTTTCTCTCAGTTCTATTCTGGTCAACAGGAAAATGTCCCCCAGCACACATTCTGCAGCACTCTGATAGACTCATTATCAATTTCTAGATGTTTATGTCCCTAAAACTGGTATTGAAAGCGTCTTGTCATTCTCAGAACAATCATTCAGTGTCTCAAAGGTTACTTGCATAACTTGCAGCATGGCAATCTGAATGTGTAAGGATGTTTTGTGCCATATTTGTGATAGAGAAAATAGGAGTAATAATGCTGCTGTTCCTCTGCCCTTTTGCCTGGTAGGTCACCACACAATTTACATCGGCGTGCATGTGCCCAAGAGCTACAGACGCCGAAGACGTCACCACCGGAGAACCGGCCACAAGGACAGAAAGGAGAGGTTGACGGAGAACGTCTTTGACAAGTCGGACACAGAAAACAATGATGAGGCCAGCAACAGCATCCTCAAACCTCTCAGTAAGTTCTGATGGACTCTGTGTCATGGCTGATTAGGGCCCACGCCTGTCTTCACTGGCGACTGCTGCTAACCCGTTCTCTTTTCCCAGTGACCCCAAGGGACTTGCTGAGTCCACTTAGTCACCAGGAATAGCTGTGCATGCGCTGCCGGGTGACGAGTTTGTTTCGACAGAGCAGAGTGAATTTTCGGCGTGGAAGTCATAGCTGTTCCGATACAACTGTACTAGCCGATGAGTAGAGTGTGTGTGTGCGTGTGCGTGTGTTTGTGCATCCATGCGTTCTTGGTTGACTGGAGCTTCTTCCGTCCCATGCATTGTAATGTGCGACGTTGCCCCCAGGGGCGGCTGCTGCTGCGGACAAAGAGGTCCGGCCGGTTCTAGGGAAACCTGAGAAGGAGGAGAGAACAGTTATGGTGACTTAAATCTAAGCGAAAGCTGAACTCTTATTATTATTGATGTCAGCATTTTTTCCTGCACAGAATTCAAGTTAAGGTTTGAATAAACATGTGACTAAAGCCCTATTCTCAGTAATATGACCTGATTTGTAACAACTGCAGAGCTCGCCGGTGATTTCAATCCAATGCGAATCTGCAATTTGTAAAATGAAACTCCCATTGCAAATTACGTGCAATATTTTGGTGACGATAGAGGTCCCCTGATAATATAAATCCCATGCAATTCGAATTTGCGGTAAATTTCTGCGAAACGGAGAGGATGGGGGTAGTTCATTAATTACACGAAGTCCCCACACGTCCTGTGTGAATAGGACTTAAAGTGTCCAATAATGAGGCAAGCTGCTGTCATTTCTGGAGAATGCACACATGCTCGCTTACATATGATGACAAGAGGACCTAGTTACTCCTGAACTGCATGTGTACACTCTTCCTGATGTATGAGCTCATTTGGGTAAACTGTCTTACTGTGCAAGTTATCAGCATTATCGTCAGTCAAGGTTGCTAGCTAGATAACAAGCTAAGGGATGAGCCAAGATGGGGAAATGCAAGTTTAATGACAAATGGTTGGAGGAAGATACGTTCGTTTCGGAGATGGTTGCTGCCGGCAGAGACCGCCAACAAAGCGAGGTGCAATTTATGCTGAAAGACTTTCACGTTTGAGACCATGGGGGTGAAAGCCGCTGAATCCCACAGGAAATCTGATCTTGCACCGTAGCACACCCATAACTCTTCAATAGTCGGCATTGAGCAATTTTGTGTCACCGCCATAAACACAAAGGGCTGAGGTGCTGTGGGTTCTTCACCCGGTGAGCAGGCGCCATTCATTCAAGTCGAATGATGACGTGCGTAGCGTCTTTGCCGCTCTGTTCCCTGATTCTGAATATGCAAAGTCGTTTACCTATAATAATAAAAGCGCCCATGTCGCCAAATATGGCATCGCCTCGTTCATCGAAAGAGCGCTATCGTAAAACGTTAGCGTTCTTGAACCTCTCGTTAAGAGTCATATGTTACAGTCTCGTAACACTTGTGTTGTTTTACAACAAGCAACAAAGAAATTCAGCATTTTGGCTTAAATTGTCTCTTTTCTATCAAAGATATATAGTTCTTATATAGCTACTGTGTTGTTTTCTTACCCATGCTCTCCTAGTAAGACTAAGGTAACAGCAATTACAGAATGAGCAATCCATTAGAGGGGGCAACAGGTTGTCATTGGACTTTAGTGCAGCTTTAGTCCTTTGAGACATGCTTGTGATAAAGGGCTATATAAATACATTTGAGCATTCGGCATTTCCATGCAGTAATTACAGAATGGTTTGAAGAATTAAGTAGTTTTCACTTGCAGCACTATGCTCGTCTGCTTAAGACTAGTCACCTTTTCCTGACAGGTTTTGGACTTCTTCTATTGGTCCTGGTTTCCCCTGTTGAATGCCGTCTCTTGGGCAGATCGTAGTACTTTGAGCTTGTGGTTATTGAACGTTTGGGTTGTTTTGTCAGGGATGCAGCTGATGTATGAAATGATTGTGTCTGCGTAGCCATCGAGCGTGCCTTTGGTGTTGTTGGGGGAAATATTCCAACCTGTTGTGTGTAAACAGTTTTACAGTTACAGCTCTACGGCCTTGCCAATCCATTTCCGCACACTTTGTTTGACAGGATTAGCCTCTTTTAACTGATGCCTGCCCTGTATGTGGGGAAGTTCTATAGGCTGGTCAAAGTAGTCAAGGAGGGTGTGGGACGTGGTATGATGTCCTTTATTGTGCCTTATACGGGATCCAGATTAAGTGTTACATTATTTTGTTTCAATACTATAATTGTAGCCATTGCCTATTCCCTTTCAAATCCAACCCTCCTGGTTTTTACCTTTGTCTTCAGATTAGCCAGTTTGCGGCTGCCTATCCTCTGCAAATGAAGTTAAAGGGTGAACAGTGGAAGCCATTGTAGATGAGGGGAAATGTATCTATCCTGGATTAATTATATAGGCTATTCTGAACCTTTTGTCTCGGGGAGTGGAGCTACATTGCAGCAGCAGTATAGCAAGAATGTAGTGTGTCCATGTAAAAATCACAAAACTGAAATTTTGGTGTTATTCGTTTTCTTATTTGAAGATCTTCATGGCCATTTGGCCCTGGGAACTCGTTAAAACCCATCGTATAATCAAAGTGGAAAATAAACATTCTTCATTCCTGAAAAATCCAGTGGAGTCAGGCTGAGCTGAGGAAACATAAGAAACCGTACAAGCCTTGGTTTGTTTACAGCCTCAGTGGTATTTCTCCTTTCAAGGAAAATGCGACTATATTGGCAAGAGAACTTGAGCATTGACGTTTTGTTTGCAGTCAACACTGAGATGCTCTACCGTTTCATAGGGGTAAAGTAGCGTAAACGCTGTTGATGTACTGTCATGGAATTCAGGTGTTAATTGAGTGAACAGCAAAATGGCATTACAATACAAACAGAGAGCATATACAGTTCAGTTTGTATGGCTAGACATTAAATGAAAATGGCTGTTTTTCTATATAGATATGTACATTTCACATTCCATTGTACATTATCTATTAACCACGGCTGTCACGTTATCATGTGGGTCAAGGGTCCCTTCAAGGTTACTTACTGATTGTGTTATATGTCAGTACCAATTGTGGTGTGCAAAATGGACACTGCTTAGTTCCTGAAAATCGATTATGACTTTCTATTGATGGGGAAGTCTGTCAATGTAACAGCAAAATGTCTCAAAGTGACTGGAAATGCAGATTTCAGTTGTACATTTTCAGCATGTTTCTGTGCAGTGAATAAGAGTCCTGGCACATTTGAAGTAGCAGAGAAGTGATAAGTACGACAGAAAACACTGTAACTCTGATATTTCCTGCTATATCCCATACACATCACATCAAAAAACACATCTGTGCCTGTAAGCAGCAAATCCTCTGAATTTTGTTTTTTTGTCTTTTGCAACGCTAGAAAAATATAAACAACTTTAAACCCCCTCAAAGGAAAACAAAATAAAGCATCAGTTGAAAATAAATATAGAGAAGTCAAACCTCCCATAAGGAGGGCGAGTGTGGGTTCGGGGTCTAAACCCAGCTGCAGCGTGACACACATTTCTGCTCTGGAGGCAGACATAATCTCATTGGTTTAGTTCAACCTCAGTGGGCGGAGCCAATCAACCACCGTTTTTCTGGTTGAGTAACATTAGATTGAAAAGAGGTAAGAGAGGAGGAAGCTAATATTATGAAGCCTAGCGCTCTGGATACTAACTGAACAAATGCAATCTAGCCGTACTAAGTTATTTAGTTTAGCTAGTTAGCCTAGCTGACCTCCAAGTTCAAACTAGCCACACTAGCCTGTAGCTATATAGGTAAGCTAGTTAGCTAGCTGCTGACCTTCCAACATGGTCATGAAGGAATACAATAAGATGTCATTGCCATTTATACTTTTATTTGTGCTTATATTTTGACCATATTTACGTTTGCCAGTCAGCTAACTTGCAGTCTAAAAATAAACGGTTTCTGTCCATTGAGGTTTAACTCAACCAATAACATTATTTGTGACTCCAGAGCAGCTCTGCCTCCAAGAAATGTTTGTATAACTAAAACTCCCATCTGCACGACAGTACAGCTCACTTTCTGTTGTTCACTGCCCTCCTCCCTCTCCCTCTCCCTCTCTCTGGGAAACATGTCCGCCCCCCCAGGGGAAGGCCTTTAGCTGTCAGGGCTGAAGTCCTCTTGTTTGGTCAGATGGACACCGCAGGGTCTGTGGTGTGGTTTCTGCTGCGGGACCATTTGACCCCAGCTCACTTTGATGAGCACATTGTTTTCTCCAAGCCTTTTTTTTTTCCGTTGGGACAAAATTCTCTCAAAGTAGATATGACTTAGATACTCTGTTGGGTTAACGTTCCAAAACCAGAGAGAGCAAGCCATGACTGCCGTGATGTATTCTGTTGTTTATGAAGAGTGACATGTAGAAACACATGTGGGCTCGGGCAAGGTCCCTTACGTCACAGATTGTGTAAAAGTGTAGGCGTACTCTGCTGTGCTTCATGCTGAATATCATCGCTGTCGGGTGAAAAACGTTTTAACTCTAATTTTGGTGTTTTTCATGTTTTATCTTCAATTGAAGGATTACGTGCTCCCCCTATTAAAAGTGCAAGGCTATTTTTCTTATTTCCTGAAAGGGTTATGTTTTGGCGGCGCAAGATTTTCACTCAGCAATGTGTAAAATAAACATCTACAGCTATCACTTCCAACACAAAGTATATTCTTCCTTTGAACACACTAATACAACGGTATTTATGTTTAACTTGAGATTAATAAATACGTTGTACTTTATTTTGCTCAATCTTGTGTAGCCTGTGGCCAGCACCAGAGTAATCCTAAAAGTCATCAGAAATGAGCATTTAATCGTTTATTTTCCCACCAAAAAAGCTACTAATTGCAAAAACAAATGAACACAGACCCCCCTAGAGGTAGACGTCTGTGGATATTGATTGGATAGATCTCTTGGACTCTTGAAAAGGCAATGCCTTTGTTTGATTTTGTGTGTTTCTGCACAGCCTGACGAGTTAATCTCCAGTGATCGGCCCTCAGGCCAACAATGCTCCTCACCCCACCCATTCACAACCCCACTATACCGCTTAGTCCTCATGAGCTGATAATTACTCATTTTAGCCTCCGTTTCTGCTACAACATGACCTCCTGTAATCGCTTAGAAAGGATCACTGAGCCATAAGGTGCCGACATAGATAGACCATGAACCCATTCTATCTGGATTCATCACAATACAAAAACGGTCCTACTAATATGGTCACAAATGATCTTATTACCTGCCTCTGACCGTGGCTCTCTATCACTACTTATTCCTCTATTTTTATGTACTTTTAGATTCACAATAAAATAGCATATCGTCCCAGGATAACTTGTGCCTTGCCTGTGTACTTCTGTTTTCAATTATCAAGTTAACCAAACGGCGCAGCACAGCAGGCAGGCAAACTGCAGGGCGGTCAGAGGCATGAATCCAATTTCCCCCTATTTTCACTCTTTAGTAATTCAATAATTTTGTAATTGGTTTTCGTAGAACCAATTGGTGTAATCTAGCCTCTGCTATGGTGGAAATATGCACCACGTTGTACAAGATGGTTATATGAGAGGAACATTGAATGAAAAATCAAGTTGGAATTGTGTGAATAAGAACAATTAAGACTTTGATGACTTAATCCTGATTGGCAGAGGATTACATGATTCCCATTTATTTTGTCTACGTTGCTAAGCTAAGAAAACAAGTGTATATAAGCCTCTTGTTCTGTTTATGAAAACTTAAAAGCAAAGCTAAACTCAACCCTGCTGTGATGGGTTGCTTTGTGCTGTTTTGAGTGAAGGCATGGTGGAAATTCAGTACATACAGTACACCTGAAGAGAGGGCAGTGGTCGTCTCCACTCAGGTACTTTGCCAGCTGGTATTTGTTACATTCTTACACCAGGGCTCACCCCCATCACAACAAAATACCAGAGCTAGATTGTCCTGGTATAAATACTGTGCTTTCAGTTAATCACCCTCGGAGTGTCACTCTGCATTCACCCCGAGCCCCGCTCACTCCCTGTGGCACTGCGCTGCATACTGAATGTCAGACATTGTGGCATTGAAAAAAAGTCCTGTATTCTCAGTGATCCTCTCATTGCTGTGACTGATGTGATGCAGAGTTACAGTGCCACTCCATGTACAGTCACAAACAAAAAACGTGCTATTATATCCCATGTAGTCACTCACTGTGGTGATTTTATTTTGAAAGGTTGGAGGAGATGGAAGGTATTTGTGTAGGATGCATGTCAACTAAACAGGCCTTTAGTGGCAGTCCCACTAAGCTTTCTGCCGGGCAGCGGGCATTCTTCCTCCATCCCCTATCCCATGAGCCTCCACTGCTGGGACAAAGTCCCCTTTGTATGCCCATGGCTCTTGGCTAGAGCACATAGAGCTTTGAAATTGCATTTGAACGATGGGATTTTCATTTCTATCCCTCCTTTTGGTACTTGTACTGAGTTGAGTGTTTTCATATCAGCGCTGCATTAGGTTACGCTCTGCTTCCTGTCGATCACCTGACACCCACAGGAAGAAATGGAAATAATCCCTCAGAAACATGTCACCTTATAAACTTAACTGTCACATTCATGTCTTTTTATTTAGGGTCAAGCTAGGTAATTAGTATTTTAAAAAGGACTAAAAATGAATACATGTTAAAACATCTAATCACATACATTGTCAAATGATGGTGGACTAGATGTAGACAGAAGTAAATGGAATGTAACTCCAAATGACATCGCTGTTCTCTCATTCTGCCTGGCTCTTATTCCTTTACCTTGCACTGTCTTATATATGCACATTCAAGGGTTACAGGAATATTTGTTGCATCTATTACCAGGTACGGAGGCTTTGACCCTCGCCTTGCACTTGTTTGTAATCTTGGTGATATAGCTATTTAAGCTCGTTTTACTGTTTACTGTACTCAATGTAAGTCACTGTGGATGAGAGTGTCGGCTAAATGATTCTACCTCGTGTATTATCAAACAGATTGCTGTGACTTAAGCTAGTTGCAGTGATGGGTGTGTGTGCGTGCAAGCAGAAAGTCCCCCACCTAGTAATCTTACAGCTGCTCGCCTGGCTAATACCTGCTGTTGGTGTTATTGTGCCACAGAAGACACAATGTGAGGGAAAACCTTAAGCCACTAAACGTGGTAGTTGATGTAACATTACAGGGTGGTGTGTGTATATACTGTATACGCTGGCGTGCAGAAAATATACCTACTTGCCCATCTGAATGTCAAGTGTTGACGAAAGTCCAGCCTTGTAGTTAGAGTCAACATGAGGGTTAGACTGATATAGTGGTTTTCCAATATTGTCTTTTTATTAAATGTTATTCCTAGTCAGCACTCTTGTGCCATGGTGCTTACTGAAGCTTTTTTGTAACTACTTTGGATCAGGGGGCTTCATTGTCACT